>JAUMHE010000079.1:6435325-6464099 GCA_032359235.1 Enteromius mattozi
CATAACAGTGAAAGCTAACACCATGTCTCCTGATAATATCTCCCAAGGGTAACATGTAAAGCGTAAAAAGTAACGGCTCTAGTACTGAGCCTTGTGGTACTCCATATTGCACTCGTGATTGATATGATACGTCCTCATTCTCTGCTACAAACTGATAGCGGTCAGATAAGTATGATTTGAACACAGTACTGTATGTATATACATATACATATATATATATATATATATATACAGTACTGTGTTCAAATCATATATCATAAATCATATATATATATATTTTAGGGGTGCCACAATACACAGATGTCATGGTTCGGTACGGGGGGTCAAGGTTTGATTAAAATTTTGGCACAACAGGGAAAAAAACAACAGATATTTTATTTTCACTTATTTTGAACAGACAGTAGTATAGTAGTTCCACCTAGATGTCAAAATACAAAATATTATATTACATTATAATGTTGAATATAATCTGCAGCACATATACATACAAGGAATAAATTCTTGAAATATATTTGATTTAGTTCACAGATAAACAAGGGGAAAAAACAGTGTGACGTAGGTAATGTAGCTTATATATGATGAGTTTCAGTTCATTTTTGTGATATGCTTAATTTGTTTACAGAAGGGAAACTCAAATGGCAGAAAGCGACATCCTATCTGTTTTCATTATTTTATAAAAGCGCAATGTATCAAACAAATAAAAGCAGACCTTTATACAGTGAGGCATTATTATTAAGACAAGTGTTTTAAAGTTGATTCCTCTGGTAAGGATACAGCTGAAGTGATCTCGTCGGCGCGCTCACACACACTTTAATTTACATAATAAATAATAGTTTAGTATTCAGAAACGGAACATCTGCAAATATGAAAATAGTATGAAATATTTGGATTTGTGCCAAATGAGAGAGGTAGGATACACGAGCACAAAGCTTCATTTCGCAAACAGTTGACTGCGCAAGTCATTAAAGTACCTTTGTCAGTCTATGTGAGAGACGTGTTCAGACTCAGCGCATGGTCACTGTCTAGACTCTAGAGGGCTTTGTTTTGCGCATTTACTGTTCTTCTGGTGGCGGTTAGCAAACAGCGTTGCATTGCTGTGGGAGCCCTCTGCTGGATTGGGGGGGGATTGCCTGTATTCATCGTAAGGGTGCATGCATCGAACCGAGATGTCCGTACCGTGACGGTTCGATGCGAATCGATGTATCGTGCCACGCCTAATATATAGATAGATAGATAGATAAATGTAGATAGATAATGTGTTTTTGTTGGTTACTGTAACCCTGATGATGCACCTGACAGTATTTGTAATGCATCTCTATAGTTTTGTTTATGATGTGTGTTTGCTCTGTATGTTTGCAGGGCACAGTGAAGGGCAGTCAGGGAGATGTCATGTATGAAGTGGTTAGCCTGCAGAAACATACAGAATGTGCAGCAGGAGCACGTGGCCGCCTGCAGTCTCCCACGGAGGACGAGGAACCAGAGGAAGGTACGTCACCATCTACTTCATCAGAGTGCTTTTCTGTGTTTTATGTTTGTTGCCATTTTGATTTTCTTTTTTTTTTCTTTTCTGTTTTTTTAAGTGAACTGCTTTAAAAGAACCATATTCGAAACTTTTGTAGCATGCTATTTTATCCCCCTAAAGTCCAGTTACAAAGTTTTTGTGCACAAAAAATCAGTGTCTTTTTTACCTTTTTTTTACGTTATCTCTAATTTTTAAGATTTAAACAGGCTTTTTACTGTTGTATATTGTAGGCTCTGTTACACTGAGTAATAAATATTATAGAAAGAGAGTGAGAGAGAAAGAGATGTTTTATATGAAAATATATTTTAATGTAATTTATGTAAAAAAAAAAAAAAAAATTAACATTTTGTGTATTTTTTTATAAATATATTTAAATTTTTTTTGTTTTTTTTTTATATATATATATATATTTAATTTTTAAATTATATTTCTTTCTTTTTTTTTTTTTAAGCATTAACAGAGCAATTTATACCATTGCGGTTATAATTTTTCTCCCGTGGTGACCCTTACTGCTAAAATAACTAAATAAAATACATTTAAATAAATAAAACAAAACAAGAAGAAGAAGAATAGTCAAAAACAAAATAAAATAAAATAAAATACAACTTTACAATATTGTACAAATTTACAAATGGACAATATCATTGTAGGAATAAAAGTCGATAAATAATAAATAAATAAATAAATACCTGGATAATAATGCAATTCAATGCACTTCAAAGAGGTCTTTACATAAATATGAAACCAAACCGCATTGGTCATCACGTTAAAACCAGTTTCCACAAATCTCTTTGTAATGACCAGTTAAAGGAAAGTCTTAATCTTTTCAAATCATAGCTTGTGACGTTTTAAAATACTTTTGGACAGGTTCTTCAGTTAAATATTTCATTTTCTCTAATTTCCAAATGATTTAGATTTTTCAACCTTATTAACTTGTTTACGTGTATAACAGGATTTTACATTTGAAATGATAAAATTCAGACTTACATTTTCTATAATATATATTATATTTATTTATTTATTATTATTCTTCTTATTATTTTTTTTTACCTTTTTATGATCAGATTGTAAATGAACCTGTTGAAGTAATTTAATTTCCGTGTGAGTTTGCAGACTTGCCCCACTTACCCTCATCCATTCTCACAAATACGGGACAAATGACCATGTCTGAGCTTATTCAGATCTCTTTTCAGAGCGAGAGGAACTGTGTATATGTATGTATGCTTGTGTGTATGTACATGGGACATAAAAAGAACAGATTGCCTTGGCAGCGGAGCTGTAGCAGGTCCATTTGTTTTGCTGTTTTTCTCCCTTTATATGTCAATGCTAACACATCAAGTGAATGAGATCATCCGTCCAGATTTTTTCCCCCACTACATTTTAACATGATCAACATTCGCTCCCCTCACGTTTTCCTCTCCTGTCTGGCAGCACGAATCCATCGCAAGCTTTAATTTAGTCTCGGCCGGTAGCTCTAGGTGAAGTGTTTCAGTCGTCTGTCTTTTTCACGAAGCGGAGACAGCCTGTGTTTTTGACAGGGTGCCACAAGCCTGAGATGTGAAACCCTGGCGGCTTTCAAGTGGTTATCAGCACCCATTTCAGAAGAATGGATTCCAATTTGGTTAAATGGTATTGGCTCTTGGTCTCTGTGTGTCATCTGACCACCTGGAACCGGCCGGCTTTTCTTTTTTCTTCTGTTGTCTTCGGTTCTGCTCAATTGATTTTTGCGCAGAACACGGAGTAATGATTACATGGGTTTGAGTAGCATGTTAAATATCACTTAAAGGACATTTCTGTGTTATTTACTACCTAATGTCCGTGAACGATGTGATGGTTGTGTTTTAAGTGTTTACTGTATTTGCAGGGCTGATTGCTTGCTAGATGTCCATTCTGGCTCGAATGTTATCTAAATATTTATCAAACTTCACACTTTCTAAACAGCTGAACAAAGAAACGCTGTTACATTGTTTAATACCAGCAAATATAGTTTATAGTGTAAGTGTGTAACTCCCTAGAGGGAATTGAGGGCAAGGCTATTTACATAATTTAGGTGATGCTGAAGGTTGCCAGATTTGGCGAATGTTCGCATTTTACAAAGCATAAATACTGGAACTCCATATGTTTGCAAAACAGAGCTGGAATAAAATACGAGTTTTGTTATGTATAATAGGGGCCAGATTTCCATAGGCTAAGCATTTAGTTTTTCCACAAAGTCAGGTCCCATCTTTGATAACATGAGTGATATAGGACTAACTGAACTTTTGTAGCTCATAAATCAGTTGAAAAATGTGTTGTATCATCTTATATCATTTAAAGAGAACAAATGTATTCACAGAGGCAGTATCGGTACAGCGTTTTAATTTAAATAGTTACATACGTACATACATGTGTGTTTATGTGCATATATATGTAAAAATGTCTTATAATATATATATATATATATATATACACACACACACACACACATATATATACAATTTATTTTATTCTAGCTAGTTTCTCATTTTCATTTAGTACTTAGACTAATAATAATGACAAATTAAATTTTACTTACTTTTTACTTACCGTAATTAATACAAATAAACAATTACTAACATTTTCATTGAAATATAAGTAGATGGTATAAAAATAAAAACATTTACAGTAAAAATAATATAAATGTATGCGTGTGTGTGTGTGTATATGTGTGTATATATATATATGTGTGTATACATCTATCTATCTGTCTATCTATCTATATATATATATATATATGCGTGTGTGTGTGTGTATGTGTATCTATCTATCCATCTATATACATACATATATATACATATATAATATGTGTGTGTACAAACGCATCTAATGATGAGTAATTAAATTGGACCCTCAGGTTATTGTGCTGTGGGATGTGTTTCCCATATATTTATATATCACTGTATTTTCTGAAGGAAGACACATTAGTAAATGTCATGTTCGTTTCATCCTGCGTTTGTAAGCTCAGAGCTGCTTCGTCTACAGACGTTACTGGGGAAACCTCTCGTTTCTCCTGCTTAAAGCACCTCCTGCTGGCAGAGAATGAGTTTGCATTTTTAATAAATCCGTCTGATTTACGCAGCAAACATATTTTGCTTGTTATCAAGAAAATAAACTACTCTAGAATGATTTAGGTGTTCTTATTGATTCTATTGGGAATCAATAGAAAATCACAAACCAGCAAAGGACCAGCTTAAACCAGCATCCCAGCATCAAACATACCTGCCCAGCATATGCTGTTTTTTTCAGCAGGGTTAAAATACGGCACATGGATTTACGCAGGTATTTTAGTTTTGCTGAGCTAAATAAGATGGGTCAGGGTGAAGAAGGGACGGCCAAAGAAAAGCAGACTACTACAAAACGGAAAAGTACTCTGAAAAATCAGAGGCAAAAAGGAGATACTATGCCCTCAACGTCGAGTGGCATTTTCTCATCCGTGACTTTAGTTGAAATTTCAGATTCAGAATCTGACACAGACTAATTCAGGTTCTACATGGTTCTTACAAGTTCATGGAAATTTCTGTTCAGTTAGAACCAAATATTTGAGCTGTTGACTGTAATTTGACTATTTTATACAGTTGTTGTAATTTGTGTTTTAACATTTTTTTGATTTGATGTTTTGTTTCCTTTTTTCAACATTATATATTAAAAATAATCTCTTTTTTTTTCAGGCTACTTAACTGTTAGTAGACCCATGGTAAATTTAAAAGAAGTGTTCTTGTTTTGTTTTTGTTTGTTTTTTTTATAGTCAATGTGCGTTAGTGCAAAACTCAGTGTTTGCTGTCAGTTTGTTAAAGTACATAACCCAAAGTATGAGCAATATTGGTAATATCGACTGGTATGTTCACCAATATATTGCTGTGCATGTTTCTTTACCACAAAAATATTTTCCAGCATTAACTACGTTTAATATATCAAAACTCATCTTATTGTAGCTTTTCCGGGGACCTTTTGTGCAATGAATGAATAATTAGTTTTTATCCAGCCGTTCTCATCGAATATCATCTTTTGGTTTGTGCAATTTGTTCCAAGCCTCGATTCCTGGGCTGTACAAGAAAGTCATTGTTGGTTTTGGAAGCGTTTGCCCTCGCCAGCTTTCTCCACCGTCTCCGAGATCTATTGGGGAGGCAGATGGAAAAGATTCATCCGCCCACATCTGCTACCAAACCGCCATGTCACCTTGCGACAGAGGCTCTGCTGAAGGCTCTCTCTCTCTATCTCTCTCTCTTTCTCCCTCCCTGTCTCAGTCTCTCTCCTTGCAACGTTGCCAAGGTACTTGTGCAGTAAATGTAAAAAGAAGCCCTTTTAAAGCGTTTCAAAAGAAACCACTGTGTTCCAGACCTCACATCGGGGATTGTAAAATGTACGGCATTTGAGGCTCTCACTGGAGGTCATGAACATTGTAAATGTGCTCAAAAAGCTGTTTTCAGTTTGGTGACCCATGCATTCATTCTTTCTGTTTCTGTTCTGTTCATTATTTAAAGATCATTACTTATCTTGCTGCTTCTTGCCTTAATTGCCATTACAGTCTATATTCGGGCCTACATAGTTGACGCCGCCGGATGCATTGCCGTTCTTTCCCTCCAAACATCTTTACGGCAGACATGTTGTGGCCGCAGACCTTGAGATATGGGCTCGGAGAGCAGAGAGTCTGCTGGTCGGCTCTTAATGACCTTTGCAGACATTAAGTCCAAGACATTTTCTTTATCACCTCAAGGCGTGACAGTAATCTTGGCACTCCGCGGCCCTGACTAATGCAGGTGCGTCCACCTTATAACTCACCTCGGTCTTTGAGATGCTGCAAGGACGATTCCGTCATTTCGGCTGAATGCTGCGTTTCAAAGGAGCCGTGCAGCATCCTAACATGCTCGAATAGAGTCATCCAAGGTGCTGGCCTGCGGGGAGTTGTAGGAGTGATGTTTGCCCACAACGTACATGCATTTGCAGTCGGTGGCGACAGGACAGGATGTACTTTGAGACTCAGGGCATAGACTCTCACCGGAGGGATATGACTTGAGCTTAAAGTGGGGTCTGATTCCGTCGCTTAGTTCTTAATATTGTTATGTTTAAATATTGTTCTCAAAGCGTGACAGGAGCCGTAGTGTGGCAGAATGCTCACCATATGACTATAATTGACAGAGCCAGTGTTGTTTTACAGTTGTTTTTGTTTAAATGTCCGGTTACATTTGCTTATGTTCACGGGCAAATCCATTTATTTAAATAGGAATAAACAAGGTCGGGCAAAAGATTTGCTGACATAGTTTTCACAACAGGTTCAAGGTGGTCGAGCAAATAATTGGGGGGCATTTGCTTTATAAACTGTTAAAAAAAATGTTGTGATTAATCACATTTTTCACCTTGTTTGTTTTGCTAATAACGGTATTAACAAACACTTATCTTTGTTTCCCGCTGTGCAGATAGTGACAGTGAGATCTCTAGCGGGACAGGTGACGTGTCGAAGGACTGTCCTGAGAAGATTTTGGAATCCTGGGGAGGGATCCTCAACAGATGGTGAGACTTTTGGGCCCGACATGAGAGTATGACCAGATTTGGAGCACAATCCATATTGAACACGACTGCGAGATACCAGCTCTGTTGTGCTGCAATGATGCTGTCTGTCTTCCACCTGTCAGGCAGGGAAACCTGTTGGCGCGACCCAAGGGTCTGTCTGCTCTGGTGAAGCCTGGCATCCCAGAGGCCTTACGAGCTGAAGTCTGGCAGCTCCTGTCTGACTCCCACAATGATCAGCCTCTGCTGGAGCAATACCGCATCCTCATCACCAAGGTAAGAGATGAACAGCGTTACCACTGGTTTGTGTTTTTTGCAAAAGTCACATTCCATCCCATTTTTTGCCAACACACAGGCATACATTTCTCAACAATCTAGCATCCACATTTATGGGTCTTTTTCTTGTTTGTTCATTGCAATTTAGTAAATACACTCAACAGATGTACCAAGGGAGTTTGTGTGGTTTTGAAGTGGGGTTGGAGCTTTGGAGTTTCTTTGGTCTTTCAAAGCATTTTGGTGAGGAAAGGCAGCGGTCTGAATAACAGAAAAACTGTGTGCGTTTTCAAGGGTAAAATTGATGATCTTTACTTACTAGTTTTCATTTGTCAGCGGGATGAACCTTTGTAGTAGAGCAGACGTGTGTTTATTTACTAAACATATTTTCTACCCGTATTGATGCTTCGCTGAGATGTTCGTTTGACTTCGTGAACTCGTGGAAACAGAGTTAGTTGAATTTTTTTTAGCAGTGCTGAGAATACATCTAATTGCGTATTCCAAGAGCAATGTCACAGCAAATTCGAGCCATTCCTGCATAGCACAGATCTATGACGGCTGATTATCTGGAATAGGACTGTGCAGTTTTTGCAAGCTACAGCTTTTTTTTTTTACATGTTTGAAAAGCTATTTCCTTGATGTTGTTCTTGCGGTCAGACTGGTTCTCACGCCAAGCGTGGTCAGTGACTGGAACGTTCCCATACTAAACTAACAACTCTTGACTCAGAAACGTGGGTCAGATTGTGGTATTTAGCCACTAATTTGGCAAGAAATTCTTCAGTGATCCACATTTTAGCTCTGATGCTTTTCCACTTTTAAAATAAACCTGGTGTTTTAGTTTGAAAGCCATTTATCAATCAAACACTTTATTTATTGATTGATTGATCGATCGATTTGTTACTTTTTATCAGTCCAAACTTTATTTGTTTGGTTATTTTTCAATTATGGATATTCATGTGATAATGATTATGTGAAAATGCTTAATATACTTTAATTAACCACTTTGCACACCATTGATTATATGTTTTAATTTTAGAATGTTTATTATATTTTTGGTATCTATTAATTTTATGCATATTTTATAAATATACATGCATAAATATATGAATAGAGTTATTCCATAATATTTCAAAACTGCACTAGCTGAACATGTGCTAATTAGAGGTTTAAAATTATCTAAAATTATCACGACTGAAACAGTCACTAACTAAATATTTGGTGGAGTTTCGGTAGTGACATCTTTGTTTTTTTGGGGTGTTATCCCATAAAATTGGTACGACCGAAACATATCATCATTGTTTCGGTAGTGACAAAAGGGAACACATCATCCTCACATAAAAATAAACAACATTTTAATACAGTTAAGCATTTTATATGATAGAAAGGTCATCTGAAGAAAGTAATCACATCTGATTACAAGTAATGCACATTGCATGTTCAGATTGCTTTTTTTCCAAGTAACTAGTAAATTAACGCATTAATAACTTACCAAGCAGGTCATCTTCCAACAGCATTACTTACAGCCCTTGGCTTTCCTTGGATCCGTTTCCGAATCGGCTAAAATGAATGTTAAAAGACCAAATGACTTTCAGGCAGTGTAATGATGGTGACCAGAGGTCAGCTGGAGGTAAGGATAATCCAGAACATCCCAGCATGCCCTCATTCTGACCTGCCACAATCAATTTACTGTTTGGTCAGTAGTTGAAGACCCCCCCCAGTCATAACCCTGCAACACATGCAGCCCTGCACAGAAACCCCCATGGCTTCAAGTTTTATTTTTAATAGCACTTCTTTTATGTCCTGATAGAGGTATTTTTAGGTTAACTTGGGCTTTTCTTTATGTGCAAGCCAATAATCATTGCTTTAGGAGCAAGTCCTGAAATAAAGCACAATAATCAATGCCAGGCTATGAGAATAATGGTGAACGGGCGCCATAAAATAACTCAGCACTGCAAGAGAGTGTCGAACGGAGTGTGGGATGAAGTCAAAGAATGAATGAGAAAACAGAAAAGGAAGAACGAGAGCAAAGACTTTGTCAGATAGCGTAAATCCTACAGTTCCTCCCGCACCCGCTCCAGTCTTTCCTTGAACTGAAAAACACCGCACTGCCTTCAGGGTTATGGGACGCGGAGAGTATAATTTATTCATTAATTTAATTTGAAGTTTTTTCCACTGCAGGTCATGTCAATAAAACAGTTGTGGAGCTATTAATAAATAATAAAAAAAAAAAACACCATGCAGAGATCTGGCCATCCACACTATATACAATGTCTGTGTTATTAATAGTTGGTTATTGTGCTTTGGGTAGTTAATGCAATATTTGTTCGAGTAAATTAGCCACAGTTTCTCTATTTGTAAGCTGAAATAAAAAATGTCCACTCTAACAAGTAATTTTTTTCAGAGTTTTTTATGTTCTTCTTTTAGGGGATTTGTCCAACAAATACTAATATATGTGATTATTAATTAATTAATTATTTTTTATTAGTTAAAATATGCTATTTATAAAAATGTATTAATAAATAATTTAGAAAATAGTTTTATTTATTTTATTTTTAATAGTTTTTTTAGTAGGTTTTTTTGTGTTTTCCGTCAGTCAGGTTTATTTAACCTGTCTAATGCTTTTTCACCTCAAAACATAATCCTAGGCTGAGTTCACATAGCAGCAGAATACGGTTGTCAATCCTGTATTTGTGATTGACAATCGTATTTTCTTTACCGGTGTGAGTCTTGAAATGTCTCGTTCACACAGCAGCTTTCAGTTGTGTTAAGAATTCTGTCTGTATGAACGTGCAACGGGAGTCAAGCCCGTATTCCTTACCAGTAACCATAGCAACAGTGACCGAAGTAATATCAAAGATGGCGACGTCCACAAAACTGAAATTTTTATCACTGTTTGACACGACAAGAGTCCAATTTAGTCGCAAATTCTTCAAATCTTCATTAACCGACAGCAGCTTTTAAATTTGGGTGGTGAACGGAGCATTTGAATCATGCGGCGCGCACAGAACACAAAATTGACGGGGGAGCGGCTCTGGTGGAAAACTGACCAGATGATAAACTTTCAGATCACATGCAGCTTATTTCTCCTTTACTGTAAGTTACCGTAAACACACGCTACATGATAAACACGCCTTTGTGCGGCAGAGCTGCTCTCTATCACAGTGAATGATGTGACAGACAACTAGTTGTCCAGTTCTGTTCCGTTCACACAGCGCCTGTGTTCTGAGAATGCGGTTGTGAGAAAATTTACTGGTGTGAATTGGGTTACAGAATGCAGTTGTCACACCCGTAAATAACCGAACTGTGTGTGAACGTAACTGTATTAAGGACTCACAAACAGGATTGACAACCGTATTCTGCTGCTGTGTGAGCCCTGTCTATATTGGTGTCTGACCATACTTTTTTTTTTTTTAACCCTCTCTTGAGTGTGCGTTGTCCTTGCTGTGGATCAATGAAAATGCAACCCGTGTGGTGTTTCCGAGAGCATGAAACTGACATTTTCGCAACCTTTACTTCGCTGATGCATGAGAGATCTACCAAAGGTGCTATTCTCTTGAGTCAGGGCTTAAAAAGTCTTTGTTCATCCCCTAAAAGTAGACGCTGACTGAATCTGACAAAAAATGTTATATACAGACACGAAAATAAGATTTTGATGGCGTTATTGAATATAATATTAACACAATATTAGTTACTTTTATTAGAAAAAAATGCATACATTTCTTTTTCAAATTACTGTTCCCTAGTGATTTGTTCTGTATGCTACTTTTATGAAACGGAAAAAAGTCTGACACAATCAAAACATCACGCCATATTTTCCCAAACAGCATACTATGTGCTTAATTACTTACACATTAAAGAGGGATGTGAAAGCACAATGTTAAGTCATTGTACTATCAGCTGAGGCACATGGACCCTTAGGCTGAAGCAAATTGTTTGATTACAAGATTGTAACCGAGCATGAAACATCCTGAATGTCTTGTGCCAAGAAGCTTCCTTTCAGCCATTTAAACATATCACTGGGCTGCGTCCAGCATTTCGTACTAATATAATTTTTTTTATGCAAGCCTATGTTTTTCTACCTTCTATTTCAAACAGCTTGTGGGATTGATTATATAGTTTTCACAAACCTGCTTAAGTAGATTATAGTCTTTATGAAGCATGTAATGAAATCTTAGATGGCAGATCGTTTCAAAACAATGTTTTGTGCATATTCTGGATTTGGAAGAATGGTTGTGCTTTTTCTGATTGTGGGTGTTTTGTACAGTATTTGTACAGTATTTCTAGGGCTGTATGAAATCAGCCCATTCACTGTTGTTCATTTAAATAATTTTAATGATCAAAAAACTTGTATAATTAATTGAAATAATTAAAAAGGTACATTATACCATTTACAATAGTTTAATAAAAGATTAACAAAAATTGTATTTCTATGACCCTATAAAATCTTTTTTATTTTACCCTAAATTAGTGTTATCTGTTTTAATTTGATTCATGAAAGATTTACAAAAATTTTAATCCTTTTTTTTTCTCCCCTTTCTAAATTTTTTAAGTTTTAATTTTTCTGGATTCTATTTAAATGATTTAATTCATTTAGTCTATGCAGTTAAATCCATACATTTTATTTACATTTCATTTAATAACAATAATTAATTTTTTATTTTCAATAATGTTATTTCAATATTATATTTTTTTCAAAAAAAATTATTATTTTTCTATAATATTTTTTTCCCGAAATTGTCAAATGCGTGTATGTGTTTGTGTTGTAGACAAACCACTCATTCACACAGAGACACACAGACACAAATCCATATTGCAGTTTGCTTTATTTTACACCCTTCCATTATTTTACACCTTCTACTGCATATAATTTCATTTTTAGAATAAGATTCTGTGATTTTATCCACAAAGTGTGTGCTGGTGAGCTGCCATTTTCCCAGCGCATGAGATGTTTGAGACTTGTCCACAAAGCCATCCCAGTTTCCTCCGACCAGCTGCCCCTCCCTCACAATAGCCCCCTGTTCCCAGCGCAGCCCGACATGTATCTTAATGCAGTCAACATCTAGCGACTGAGCTGCCATTCAACTCTGAACTATAACGCTTCTATTAGCGGCCTCATCATACGCCCGTTCCGCCTCCCCGAGAATCAATAACCCGCAAACAGCGTGATTTCGTTCTCGCAACGACACGCCACTCGCCAGCAAGCGAGCCGTTTGGATTGGTTTATACACATGCCTCGTTTTATGGCGTTGTAATGTTGGAATGGATTTTGGCCCCCATCTGCACTGTGGAGTAGATGGGGTTGGCCCCCTCATAGCCTGTGCTATCAGACTGTGTCGTCGGGGTCAGCTCACTGCTGACACAGAAATGACAGTTTGTATTACTGAGAGACACACTTCATGCAGTCATATCCTCTGGTCATGTGTGCAGAGGTTTGAATCACGGCTACTTGCATGCCTCGGGACTGCCTGCGAGTTGTTTGTATAAAATTTAAAACGTGAAAACTTGCTTTGAATGTTACTTTGATGTGGTTGTGAAGCCTAAGTGAACTTTTAGTCTCAGTTTAATGATGGTATTGTACTTAAATCTCTTTTTAATGAATAATTAAATAGTTTAAATTTGGACATTTCAGTGCATTGATTTTTTTTAGTACGTTTATTTCATTTTTCATGGTTTACGGATTCACTTAGACATTCACTTATTAACTGTGCACCGTAAGGCCATGGCATTTATTAAAATTAAATTGTGACGTAAATAGGGTCCAATTTGATTTCATGTTGTCTTTGGAGGCAGTGGATTTAGCAAATCCCTGACTGTTGCCGTAAATAATGCCAAATCAAGTCCAGCTGCCATCCTGACCTGTACTTGTACTGCCAGTGCGGTGATGAGAGCCAGAGTGCCCTGCCTGTCCCTGTACAGAGTCACTTGGATCAAAAGCTCAGGCACCGACAGATGAAGAGGATTATGGTCATTGTTTTCTCCAGCCTTTTCTCTTCCTTTGTGATGAATCATTTATGCGGGCCTCTGGCTGACACTGTTGTTCAGTAGTATCTTGTTCCACAAGTTATGGATCAACATTGTTTTATACATTTCACCAACTGTTTTTACAGCAGAATTCTGAATTCTGCCAAATATCATCCTATATTATATCCAATTGGACCAATTTTATATGATTTTCTTAAATTTCTAGCCCAGTAAGACCTTCGTTCATCTTCAGAACACAGGTTAAGATATTTTTGATGAAATTCAAGATTTTTCTGACTCTCGAGAGAGAGCAACGCAACTGACATGGTCAAGGCCCAGAAAGATAGAAAGGACTTTGTGACAACAATAATTCAGCCGTAATGTTATGGAGTTACAAGAATACATTTTGTGCTCAAAACTAACAACTTTAACTATTTTTTCTCTTCCCTCTCAGTTTTTGATGCACTTTCACCAGAGTGCTACAATGTATTGTAAAAATAAAATCATTATTTTTGTTTTCTTTGCATACAAAAAGTGAAACTTCAAAATGCGGTTGAACCACTGATGTCTCATGAGCTATTTTAATAATGTCCTTATTACCTTTTTTGGGCCTTGAATGCTTCAGTTGTGTTGCTGTCTATGCAGTGACAAAAAGCATAAAAGCAAAGATATTTTAATTTGTTTTCCGAAGATGTCTTTCAGGTATGGAACGACATGAGGGTGTGTAATTAATGAAAGAATTTTCTCTTTAAATGTGTTTAATTTCTTTATCCCTGTTTGTAAATTTGTAGATTTTGACCTACGCATAGTAATTTTATGTTCCTGCAGCCCAGATGGGATATCACATTGAGACATTCCCACCACCCCCAAGCACAGGTCTAGGACAAAAAGTACAGTTGCCCACCCCTTCTTTTTTTGGCATCCTTGTTAGCAAAAACAAGGTTGTGGGTTCAATAGAGTATGGTCTTGCAGCAGCGGAGGGATTCTCTGGGGATTATAGACCTCCTTGAGTACAGTCAGTAAGGACAAAGTTGCGCAAGTGTTGTCTGTTTATTGTCTTTTTTTTTTTTTTTCCAGGCACCCTTTTTTTGTCATCACATTCAGTTCAGGACTGCAAGCTCACCACTCAGCTAAAATATTAAATTGTTTCGCCACGGGGCTTGAACATTCAGCGGCAGTGCAGCTATGCAGGAAACATTGGCTGTCATTCTCGTAATCCCTTTGTGTTTTATGAGCTCCCCTAGTTGTAATTATGTCTAGCAAACTTGTCAGTAAAACTGGTGAAGATCTGCATTTGTGATTGTGTTAGAGCAGACTTGGGTGATGATATCCTTTCTAGGGGAATGAAATCCCCCCCCCTCCCGGAGTCTCTTAATTTGTTCCTGTTTGTTGCACCATGTCAGCTGTTGTGAGGGAGGGTCCTGGCTAACTGAAATGCCTGGCAACTGTAACCAAGGGGCAGGCATTGCTGCGCTTGGGCACTGATCTGTGTAAGTGACTTGAAGCAGGAAGTAGAAAGAGAACAAGGGATAATAAAACACTGAGCTGTAGGAGACAACGGGAGAGATGGAAGTCTTTGATTATTTTTGAATGGGGAAACATCTTCAGGGTGTGCAGGAAGAGGAGGATAATGAGAAAAGAGGGAGAACATTGGAAGGAAAGAGAGAGAGAGAGAACAGTGAGCTGGGAGGAGTTGTGTGAGAAAGAGGACCTCAGGTGCCACCAAAAGGGGGAGGGAGGAGAGTTAGAGAGCGAGCGAGAGTGGGAGAGAGAGGGGAAAGGAAGGAGGGAGCGAATGTGATCGAGAGGCACAGTGGAAGAGAGAGCGAGACTGTGAAGGGGGAGAGGAAACTGTGAGCCACTCACAGCATCTCTGAGCACCAGCAGTGAGAGGGCTGTTCTCTTTTCCTCGGCTTGTTTCCGATTTGCCGCACAATTTGGAATAGATCCACTCCAAGTCTTGCTGTTCTTATCTTTTTGCTTGAATTCTTAATTTCAAAGTGCGTTTTGCACTGTGCACGCTCGGCGGGAATCGCTGTCAACCTGCTTTGGCTCACAGGTCGCCGAGAGACGACAAGGACAGAAGCGGTAAGCAGAGCTTCCAATTTTGGAAACGGAGTGTTTTAGTGGAGACTTTACGGAATGTGAGACAAAGAAGTTGGAGAAAAAGGAAACAAGCTGGACATGCACAACTAATCAGACGCAGAGGTTGGACTGAATGGTGGACTGAAACCAAGAACATGTGGATTTAAGACCTGTCTTCATGCGATCGGAGGGGACAGCTATATACCCGTTTCGGGAAAACGCTGGTCAATCCTTTTTTTTGCGTGACCTGCTTTTATCCGATGCACAGTGAAAGTTCATGAAAAGTAAATGGATTGGGAGCAAATAAGACTGAAGCCGTCGCTGTGGCCCCCCCAGAACACGATCTTGAAATTTTGATTAGTTCCGTTTTGCCTCACTCAGACTCCCGCAGGCTATGAGTGGTGCTCTGCGCAGCGATAGCTCTGGCAACTCTCATATGCTGCCCTGTGTTTGTCTAGAGTGTCTGTGTTTTGATTCAGACTATAGAAACCCAAAGGGGGTAGAGACAGTGGCCAAGAGGACAGTATTCCAGAAGCAAAACACAGTGCCTGTTATTGTTTGCTGACAAACTAATAGGAACGGATATTTTGGAGACTTTTGCAACTCTTCAAATTCAATTTTTGTGGACTCAGGAGAAGGTATGACCCTGGAACTTTCTTCATATCTATTTTGTTACCTTGTTGTCGGTTCTTGTCTTAATCCTTCTTATGTTGTCTTAATTGGTCACAGGAAACCATTTTATCTTCATTTCCTTATCCTTCTACAATCCTGCACGTTTTACCCTTGAGAGGATCGCTTAAGGAATTGGTCGACTTTGCTGCAGGTGCTGTGGACAATATTGCCAACTGGCCTTCGACACAGATATGCAACCCTTTCGTTTCCAGCAGCCTTAGTTTTGTGTGCTGAACAAATATCTCTCCGTTTTACTATTACTGAACTGCTCCTAAGCATGACTGATTTCAGAGGAGTGCAAGGCACCTTTTTTTCTTCTCCTCACGGACTGTATTGATTTTTGCCAATGCTCAATTCATTGAGATCCAGCCATGTGAAAGACCGAGGTAAGGGGGAAAAGACAGAATATTGAGATCAAGGAAGCACGGACACGGGATCACGTTGCAGGCCTTCTGCACTGCATTTTGGACAACGGGAACCTTATCCAAGTGGGCAAGGTCCGGGACAATGAACCGGTCGGAGCTGATCGAACTGGTCCCTACTGTGAACAGCAGCCTTAGCGGTCACTCCGGCGTGTCCCTAAACCACTCCTGCCCCCTAGGCTGGGGGCAGAATAAGATCGTGGAAGCTTGCGTCTTAGAGACTGCTGTCATTGTATTGCTGACGGTGCTCATAATTGCTGGGAATTTAACGGTGATCTTTGTGTTTCATTGTGCCCCGTTGTTACACCACTACACCACCAGTTACTTCATCCAGACTATGGCCTACGCGGATCTCTTGGTGGGGCTGAGTTGCCTGGTTCCCACCCTTTCCCTGCTCCATTACCCAGCTGGTGTCCAAGAGCCCCTCACCTGTCAGGTGTTCAGCTACGTCATCTCTGTACTCAAGAGCGTTTCAATGGCTTGTTTGGCTTGCATCAGCGTGGACCGCTATCTAGCTATTACCAAGCCCCTCTCTTACAACCAGCTGGTAACTCCATGCCGCCTTCGCTGCTGCATCGTTCTCATATGGATCTACTCTTGCGTGGTGTTTCTCCCATCTTTCTTCGGCTGGGGCAAGCCAGGGTACCATGGGGATATCTTCGAATGGTGTGCCCACTCCTGGCCCACTTCTGCACTCTTCACTGGCTTTGTTGTGTGCCTGCTTTACGCCCCTGCAGCCCTGGTGGTCTGTTTCACCTACTTCCACATCTTCCGCATCTGCCAGCAGCACAACCGTGAGATCAGTGAGCGACGGGCACGCTTTCCCAGCCAGGAGATGGAAACCGCAGAAGGGGGCAACCATGCAGGCCACGGGCCGGACCGGAGGTACGCCATGGTGCTCTTCCGGATCACCAGTGTTTTCTACATGCTTTGGCTCCCCTACATTTTTTACTTCCTCCTGGAGAGCTCCCATGTGCTGGACAGCCCTGCCCTCTCCTTTGTGACCACCTGGTTAGCAATTAGCAACAGCTTCTGCAACTGCGTCATTTATAGCCTGTCCAACAGCGTATTCCGGCTGGGGATGCGCAGACTCTCACAGACGCTCTGCTCCTCCTGCTCTTTCAGCCCCTGCACTCACGACGACAAGGACTTTGGAGAGCCGAAGCCAAGAAAGAGAGCCAACTCCTGCTCCATCTGAAGATCTCAAAGGGTTGCTTGGATCATTCACACGCTGCTAAGTGTTGTTTCAATGGATTTTTAATATAATCGGTTGCTAGAAGAAACTACCAACTGTGAGGATGATAAAGTTGTGTAATAGTCATGTGATCTACATTCCCCTGTAAATATTAATTATAGCACCTGCCTTGGTCCTGTAAATACCACAGAATGGTCACTGGCCATGACTTATTTCACAACCTGGAGATTTTTAGAGCGTTTGTGAGCAAAAAAAAAAAACAAAGCCAAGGGGTGGGTTCAAAGCTCTCGCTTGTGATGGCTCTTTCCAAATATAGAGCACACTTGCTATTTTTAGAGACATTACCCATGTTGCTGGATTGGTTGTTTTGATGTTTGTTGAAGTAGTTTTGTGTCGCAGCTGTAACTGTAAAAACAGTTGCTTTACAAAACGATAAGAGCTTAAAGATAGCTGGGTCTTCTCCTAGTGGCTTTTATGGTACGGTGTATCTTGAATCTTAAATAATCACAGACAATTCACGTCAGAAGCGATGTAGCAAAGGACAAACAGCTTGGTCTGTTTATTTTTTCAAAACCTTCATTCTAGATCTGATCTTTTTGTAGGAAATCTTGAAATACCACATGCGCACAATATCAACAAATGCCTGTAATAGTTGTGGACGGTAGTTTAGATCCCCAGTGGTGTAAAGCCTTAGCTGTTTGTAATTAGACCTATTTGCCTGCAGTGACCCTTTGAGAAACATGCAGCACAGCATGTTTTATTTTGTAATTCATATTTTTGCCAGATCAGCTTTAACTTAACTTGACATTCATATTACCTTAAGCTGAGCTTTTTTCACTCACTTTAATTGTATGAATGTCCAAACGATTTGCTTTTGTCTAAAAAATTTTTTTCTTACTCTGTTTTATCTCTTACAAAGAGATGTTGTTTAATTAATTTATTTTTATAATTTTTTTAATGAGAGTTTTAAACAAAAAACATTGTTTTTAAATTTTAAAATGCATGTAAATTTTACAAATATTTTTAAAATATTGGAATATTTTCCAAAAATTACATACACACATTTTGTTTTCCTTTTTTTTCTGTTCTAGTTTATACATTCCAATTAATACATCCCAGTTATTTTCCAAAGATTTATTGATTTTCCGCACAGTTGTTTTACTGTCTCAATATACTTCTTGTCATATTCTAAAATGAGTATTTTTATGTTATGCATCAGCCATTATTTTTGTAACGATACAGAGAATACAATATATGGCTGCTCTTTTTTGAATTATAATACTTGGGTATTGTTTGGGGGCAGCGTTAAACTCATTGCTTGAGTCTAGTGTTGGTAGTTTAGTAAGAAACAGCTTTTTGTTGAAGGTTTTTTTTTTTTTTTTTGGTGCGTATTTCAGTTTGTTTATGCCTGTAAACTTTATTTGCTGATGGATGTTACAGCCCTGTACATGCTGAACTTCGCAGCTCTAAAAAAACGAAAAAAAAAAAAACGAAAGAAAATCACAATACAACAACTAGGCTAGTTGATGTGCATTAGATAATGAAGAAAAGAAAAAGATAAAAAGAATAGACTCACTTTTGTTCAAATTAAATGGTCAGGGTGTTCTTTCTTTTATTCTTAACAACTTAGAGTAAATTGACTATCTATTTATTTATTTATTTTTCAATGGATATGAAACTAAATAAAATAACAGTATATTCCTGTATTCATTCTGCTGGTGAACCTATAATGTCTCTGTCCATTTTTTTTTTCTTGATTAGGAGAATAAAAGAGAATAAAAATAAAATATATATATATATATATATATATATTTTTTTTTTTTTTAGTTCAGAGATTTTTGTTTGTTTGTTTTTTGTGAGACTCTTTGGTTTTGCTGTCGCTGCCAGTACAATAAACATGAACAATAAAAACTGATTTATAACGAGTGCATCTTTTTGAAGTATTTTCACTTAAATCGGTTGACGTTTTATCCATTCTCCTTCTAATGTAGCTTTCTTAGTTCAGCTTGTGATCCTGAATCCTCCTCCATCTCAATACACGTTGACCTGACTGTATAATGTTTCCAGATAGGTCCATAGAGTCTGGTCAGAGTTTAAGTAGCTCATGTCCTCTAAGGCTTCAGGGCAAACCGATCCCAGCACAACGGCCCCAGACTGCACACACAGCAGGACTGGCTCTCAATGGCTGCCTCTAAAAAGGTTACAGCTCCCTTCAGAAGGGAAATTATACATGTGCAGTTAGAGTGAGGGGGAAAATGAAGTGACCTTTTTTAAATCTAATGAGCACATCAAATGTTTCCATGATCATGGGAGGCTTTGGACCTTGGCACCAGCATGAATAAAACATGAGTGCTCTCAGCGGTCACTAACAGTACGTCTCATTCCGCTTGCTTACACTTGTTATGTGACCTTAAAATGCGTACAACATCCTTCCTGTATCTTTATCATTACTCCAAATACCTTTTCCTCTTTGATTTGAAGTGACAATTTTATATCTGGCCGAGGTCTCATTGAAAAGCAGTGTCAGTCTTATTCTGGAAGATTTGAGAGGCTAGCGGATCTTAATGGCTGTGTGGAACGATGTTTGGCCGGCACAGCTGCTCCAGGGCACTGCCCTTTGCCGACATTGAAGGTAATGCATGCCTCGTCACAGACGCTGACAAAAGAGGGCTTGTTTTTTGGCAAATGTACTAGTACAGGTTGTTTCAGGCCGTTTTGTAGCTCTATTTTTTACCTCCCACAAAATAGCAGACCAATGTAAAGGTTTGTCTGTATTTGATTTATAATTAATTCGTAAGCTCTCAATATGGGTAGTTTCTGAATTTGCTTCATTTGGGATTATTTCAGTTGCCTTCAGTTTCTTTACGCACAAAAGAAATGGTCTTATATATTACAAACTAAACAGGGAAACTTCTAACTTGATACATTATAAAATAATTAATTTTAAGTCTTAGTAACAGACCCCAAACTGGGCCCAAACAATACATTTTTAGTTAGTGGGTTAATTTTTTTTTTGTAATAATTCATTAAGTTAACCAGCTCAAAAAAGTAATTAGTTTATTTCTAAGAATTAACAACAGGGCCCAAACTATGCTCAAATGTATCTATATATATATATATCCATATATGTATATGTGTGTGTGTATATATATATATATATATATATATATATGTGCATGTATAATTTTTAGGATTGTTTTTAAATATTCATGAAGTGGACTAGCTCAAAAGAGTCATTTATTTGCGAATCAGACTACACTGGTTGAGCTGTATGTTTTTGATTCACTCACTCTCACAAAGAGCAATATCATAAGAGTCATATGAATCAATTGGACCACACTGCCCATGCTCAATGTTTTTGCATGCAGCCTGTGAGAAAGACTTCTAATTATTACATTCAAAATTAGTCTATTAATTTTAAGAATTAACAATGGGGCCCAAACTGTGCCCAAATGATACCTTTTTAATTTGAGTTTTATGATTCATGAAGTAGACCGGCTCAAAAGAGTCATTTGTGTCGCAGCAATAGCATCGTGGGCAGTGTGCCAAAATGTAGCACCATTGTGCTTCGAGTATACCATTTTTGAGTCCCAGCTCGCGGACCTTTCCTGATCCTGTCCCTCCTCTCTCTGTTCACACTTCTCTTCCTATCAAATAAAGGCCAAAATAGTTCTTTAAAAAGTCGTAATTTGTTTGTGAATTTGTTTGATTCACTAATGCATCAGAAAGAATCAGTTCATAGGGGATTTGAGTTAGACTACACTGCTCATGCTCAATGTTGTTGCAAGCAGCTTGTGAGAAAGACACAGTTCTTGCCACTATTCTTTTGTACACACTACTTTTTATCACATATTCAGTTTAAGTCCAAGTGCTGTTGGACTAGATTCAAAGCCAGCACAGCCATTGAGCAAAAGATGTAATTTAAGAATCAATATGCTGATCATTCAAATGAGGGGTTTCACTTAATTGAATCATAATATTTTAGGCGGTCCTAGCATTAATGTGTAGCTTCAAACTGATATAATGTGTATACCTTAATGCAGTGAGATGGGACCATTTTTTTATTTTATTTTTTTGGCATTTTGTGGCTCTCCAGGTTTCAAGGTCTCATTATGGCTCTCCTCAGGTTGAGACTATTGCTGATGCAGTCCGCACAAGAAAGCCTAATGTCAGCGAGATGCTGGAGCAGGTTGAGTTGAGGATAAGTAAGCGCTGGTCCCTATAGTGTATTTTTAGACCACATTCTGGTCATGCTTCTGTCATGCCCCTGACCTTTTTTTATTGCACTTTCAGATCAAGATTTGAGGTTAGGTGCTAAAAGCAAAACAGGCTTTATTCTATGCTTGTGTAAAAAAAAACAAAAAAAACAAAAACATATATATATATATATATATATATGTGTTATTTATTATGTGTATATAAATATATATATATATGCAGCTACTAGTGTTTAAAACCATGTCTGTCAAACTTGTTTGCTGTCTTAAGTCTTACGTTAAGCAGCATTTGCCTGTAAGAGCGAACAATTTCATGATTTCTCTTGATGTTGCTTCTTTTCTCGTATACTTGAAGACATTTGTTCACCCTGCCAGTCTTTCATCCATATTCATGGACACAACCGAGTGGAGCTTACCGTCCAGGCCTGTGAATATTTATGAAAATCCTCTGCGTGCCATATTATGAATTCCTTTTAATATTAATCTGTGCTGCCACACAGCTTCAAGAGGCGTTCTCCTCCATCAAAAGGCTTTGAGTTGCACGATGGTGAGCAGGAGGAACACCTGCCTCTCTCGGCTGCTAATCAAAGGTGAAGCACTCACGCTCCTCGTCGGACACAATGCTAATCACCATTGTCTCTGTACCTAATGGCTGTTTATTAGGCCTCCGCTCTCTTTCACTCTCTCTAAGTGGGATACCGGTACTTGTAGTGTAAAGTGAGAGTTTAAAAGGATGCCAAACCCACTCAGGCACTCTTCACACTGTTATCTGTGAGTGGTGTTGGTTAGTAACCAAAGGTTGTAGGTTCGAAGAGGTATAAGTGTTTTAGCTGAGTTTTAAAGCTTTATTCTGGGGAGGCGTTACACTATAGAAATTTTTTATAAAAATTTTTATATTTTAGTTTATTTTAGTACAGTCAAAAGTAGCTCATTAATTATTCCAGTGTGCTAAAAATCTTAAACGCCACTTACCGTTTTTGAATCCATTCAGCTGATCTCTGGGTCTGGTGTAGCTTAGCATAGATCATTGAATCTGATTAGACCGTTAGCATCTAGTTCAAAAATGACCATGTTTGCAATATTTTTTCCTATTTAAAACTTGACTCATCTGTTATTACATTGTGTACTAAGACAGATGGAAAATGAAAATTTAGAATTTAGTGTTTAATAACTATTCGATTTCTGTATGTTTCCTACTAGGGGCACAGCTACATTTGACATTTATTATAATGGGTTGATGTAAAGATTGTTTTTTTTTTTAGTTCACTTAAATTAGAAGGTTTTTTTTTTTTTTAAGTCTATTAAAATGTTAAAATTCATAGCTCTCAGTTATGTTGAATGCCTATAGTCAGTAGATTAAATATTAGGAAAAAATAAAAATTTTCTGAAGACATCAGTAGTACTGGTATCAGTGATTATTGGCCTTAAGTCATAATAAAAATGGCACTAAACAAATATAAAAAATGTACAGTCTTAAATTGTTTTCACATTAATTTGACGATTGAATGAAATTATTGCAATATAAAGGTATTAGTGCTGGGCAATGATTAATCACATCCAAAATAAAAGTTTTTGTGTACAAAATATATGTGTGTGTACTTTGTATATTTATTATGTATATATAAATACACACACCTGCATGTATATATTTAAGAAAAATGTTATGTTTATATATTAAATATATTTCTATATAAAATAAATTACATGAATATAAATATACATGTAAATATTTTCAAAGTATATACATGTATTTATATATATATATATATATATATATAAATAAATATATATATATATATATATATATATAATGAATATACACAGAACACACACAAATATTATATAAACAAAAACTTTTATTTTGGATTGTGATTAATCCAGCACTAAAAAGTATATTTAAAAACTTTTTAAGTAGATTAAATGACAGCAATAATTTTATATCAGAAAAACAGATTTCCGATGGTGGTGATTCCTTGCCTGTATCAAATTTCGAAGTGGTTAAAGCCATTCCTGCTCCTCCCATATTAGTTTTGAACACAGCTCGTTTCCCACTTGCATTAACCTAAGTAAAGCCCTTTCCTTCATTAACCCTAGCTGGATTAATCTATTCGTCTGTAATGAAACCGCCTAATGGTTTTTGATGTATTACGCAATACAGCGCAAAGATCCCACACTTAGCGGATGATTAGCAATATAGCCGTGAGGTCTGAGGATTCTCCCACTCTGGCCTGCCGCCCCTGACCCTCTCGTGAGCAGCTGAATAGCCCGCGGTCTGTTGACGGTAACACTCACTGACAGCTGTCCACTCCTCGCTATTAGGCTGGTCGCATGCCCGTCCGAGGATGCCACCATCTGTCCGTTTGTACACGCTGGAGCTGAGGAATTTTGGCAAGTTGGGGAGAAGTCTTTTTTGGATCATGTCCATGGCTTTCAAAGCTGGACTGGTTTGCCATTAATTTCTTTGTATTAAGTATCAATTATTTTGTAGCATCTACCCAGAAATAGTCAATGAATTCATCACAGATTGAAAACTTGGCAGAAGTCTTCAAAGACCTGAGTTGGAAGACCAGAACTCCATTTGTGACTCTTTTTTTTTTTTTTTAATGTACGTATATCAAAAGTGTGTATATATGTATGTATATATAAACGTGTATAAAATCAAGAGTTGGATAGTAACTGATTATGTAATCTGGTTTACATAATCAGATTTCCAAAATTCAGTACTTAGATTAAATTAGATTAAAATACTCATAATACTCATAGTCAGTTACTTTTTTATTGATTTAATTGATTATATATATTCACACATTATTCATAATTTATTGATTCTCCCCAATTCTTTTTAATTTTTTAGATTTTGCAGGTACAATACACAAAATTTCATTTTTAGCAAGGCTTTCATTTTGACTGATATTATTTTAAAATGTTTTATTTTAATTTTACAGTTTTATGACTTAATTCATTATTAGCTTTTCGTTAAACTCACAAACCCCAGCAGTTCCTTCTCAAACCCCAGGAAACTTTAACGTAAGGTGATATAAGGTGATAATAAAAACATTGGCTTGTTGCAAATTAAAAATGTAAAAAATAATAAAATACTGTAACAGAATGTAACATTCATTGTTTACAAAGTATTTTTTAAATCCTAAAATGATTTAAAAATATATAAATAAAAGGATAAAATATAATTCTAGAAGTTACATAATATCATATAATAAAATCTTTTGTAAATATATAAAAATAATTGCTGGTGCAATCAAAGAAAATGTCATTGCAAGTACAAATCTGAACAAGCAGAAAAATTATTGTTGACTCCTGGTTTGTATATATATATTTAGCTCAGATCCACTGGCTTGAAGCCAGTGCCATTGCAGCTCCCTCAGGAGTGAACCCAGCTGTTCA
Source organism: Enteromius mattozi (assembly GCA_032359235.1). Lineage (NCBI taxonomy): Eukaryota > Metazoa > Chordata > Actinopteri > Cypriniformes > Cyprinidae > Enteromius > Enteromius mattozi. Next base: position 6,460,598 of record JAUMHE010000079.1, read on the forward strand.
GTCCTGGCAGCTCACGCAGACCTGCCATCCCCAGCGTGCAGCCTCCAAACCTGGCATGTCTTCACACTAACTTCCCCCTGTTCTCTCAGGTGAGGGCCACCTCTGTGGGATGCTAAACCACGTTGCTTTCCAAGGGATTTTGGATAGCTTGCTCTAAGTGAAATACCATGAGACATCCGTTCCGTCTCCAGCAGGGTCCTTGGGGTATAACCAGACTTCATTTGGCTGCACCACAGCGGCCAGCCGTAACACCGAAGCGGCTAAGCAGCCTTCCCCAGAGACCATCGATGGACCCCCTCCCGCTCTGGACTTGCCTTGAGACGTGGATTCATTTTAACTGAAAACGAATGCAGAGACGTTCCGTTCTCACGTGTGGTGCCTTCTCCTAACCCGTCTCCATGGATGTTGAGCTCTCAGGTGGTTGTTGCAAGACTATTACGGCATATGGTGCCACAGTGGAGGCAGAGCTCCAGATGTTTCTGTGAACGATAAGGGCGAGAAAGAAAGGGGGAGGTGGAGTTTGGAGGGTAATGGAAGAGCGGCTATTTTAGGCAGAATCTGTGCAGCACACTTGCGGATCAGTGTGACATTCGGTGTTTGTTTTTTGTCCAGATCTTTTCATTTAATTAAAACTGCATCAATGATAAACATTCTTATTAAATACTGTCCATTCAAGATGTTTTAAGGGGTTGTTTTTTCGTAAAATAATTTAATGACAAAGATGAATAAATAAACTGTAGACTATGATTGGTCAAGTTATTAGATACTTTGTAGTCAAGTGATGTATTCTTTTTATTCAAATTAAATAATTATAGATGATATGTGTGTGTGTCTGTGTGTGTGTGTGTGTATATATATATATATATATAGAGAGAGAGAGAGGGAGATTACAATTATTCATCATAAGTGACTTTATATATAAATAAATTGCTTTCTTTTAAAATTGATTTTATTGATTTAACTTGAGTATTATATTTTATTATATCTATATTTTATTATATTATTATAGACTAAGACACTCCCAACTCATATACTATTCATAGATTATTCAAGCAATTATATGTAGCTATAAAGTGCATTTTTTTATTAATTAAAATGATTATATTAAGTATTTTTATTAACTTTTGAATATACTGTGTGTGTGTGTGTGTGTATGTATGTATGTATGTATATATACATATATATTGGGTTATATAGGCTGACTAATTCATTAAAATCGAGTAAATCTCAATTTTTGTAATTAAAATGAATTTATGTATTATTTTAATTACATAAAACATTCCCAGCTCCCATATATTATATATTTAAAATATTCTAAATATTTGGACCTTTTTAACTCATTATAGACAGATCACTTTGAGTATATAGATGGATGGATAGTTTTTTTTTGTTTTTTCTTTTACGTAAAATTCTTTTTAAAAAACACCTTGAAAAATGTTTTCAAATATAAAAACGAATATGTTAGGTTAAATATTTTTTTATTGTGGACATTTCTGTATGCCAGCAACCCGAGAGCATGCCGAAGTCTATGGTGGAAAGTCTTTCCGTGTTTCCGTTGAATGTATTGGTTGAAGAGAGCTCGCAGAATCCCGCCGCTTGAATATCAAAAGTCTAGTTCTGTGCCAGTCTATTTTTGGGCATATTTGAATATTAATAATTCCGGGTTGCAAATTCTTCAAATAAAACCTCGGATGTGGAGGGGAGAACACGGTCGTCTTACATTGTCATGGAAACCACGAGGAAAGTCTTACCCCACCGATGTTTCACTTTTGATCATGGGAAATTAATTAAAATCGTGGAGAGTGGGATGGCGTGCATCCACAGGCCCGCTCACGTCCCTCAGCACCACATCTCTCCCTATTGTTTTCTGTGGAAAACCACCAAGGGATCATGTGTCTGAGCCCGAAATGGCAGCACGGCGGCTAATGTCATTAGCAGGTGAGCAAATGGGTTATGAAGAAACACAAGGGGAGGAGCGAGAAGGACAGAGAAAAGCATAGCGTTTGTCCCCGAGGAATTGTCGAGTTCTTCATGACTTAATGGCATAACAAGTGTCACTTTTGGAGAGCGTGTTTTCACATGTTCTCTGGAGGGTTGCTGTACTGGCGTGTTGCGGAGAGATCAGACCGAAGCTAATGACCCTGATGGTAATGAGACAGCGTTCGCTCTCTGCTGGTCTCCGCAGACAAGCCAGACAAGGCCCCGACCTCTGTCTTTTTTTGTTTCCTCTGCCTTGAATTTTCTCTCATTTGTGCAAACCTTTGCTCTCTATCTCTCGCTCTCCACCTTTCTCTCTGGACTCATCTCCTGCTACGCTCTGGCAGGTTGCCTCTGAACAGACTTCACGGCATGCCAAGCCATTTACAAATGCCTTCACTTTCCATGCACTTTTTTGCCGCTCATCTGTCCTGCCATGGCAGTGCAGCTATTTGTGTGTGTGTCTAAAAGCTCATAATGAAATATGAAATCAAAATGGGCCTTGGCCTTGGTTTACACATTGAGAGCGATTTTTACATTTTTCAAAAAATCTATTTTGTTTTATATTTAGTCGATGTTTTGTCATGTTGTATTCACCAGATCAGATATATAGGCAACATCAATGCTGAATGAAATATTGAAATGCTAAGTTGAGTGAAATAATTAAGTTGAACAAGTAGCAGTCAGAGTGAAGGTCACTGCACACTGAGTCAGAAATTTTCACAAATTAAAAAATAAATACGACCTCAAAATGTTTTAGTCACATTTACTTTCATGAAAGTCGTCCGTCATAAAAATTTCCAGATCTGTGCTCTATTTTCTGCGTTTTCGTATCCTTAGCATGCATTTTAATTGGGAAGGATGACAAATACATTGGGAAAAAAACAGAAACACACATGCAAACATTATGTCTATAAAATGCATTTGGGTGTGTTAATTTAATTTACTAGCAAAAAGCTTCAGTTTATCCATAGGCCAACTACTTTTGAGTTCTTTGATTTATTAAATTTTTTTCACTTTTTTTTTTCATAAACATTACTATTTTACAGTGTGCTTTTTTCTCAGTGTGTTTTAATAAAAATAATTTAATATTTTATTTTTTTACTATCATGCATGTTATTGTTGACAAAACACCTGTTAACGATCATTTGCGGAAATAATTTCTTTGACAAAATTAACTCTTGTTAATTTGACAAAAGGACTTGTCTGTTGTGGTATTACTTATATTTTTATACATTAAAAATTTGGTTTCAATTTGGAAATAGCTCACATTAGAGAAGTTAACAACAATGTTTGACTTTTTTCTTCTTTTTTTTTTTTTTTTAGACCAACAGTTTGGATATTTTAGTAATTTAAAGAGAAATGCAAACAAATGCAGTTGTCAACATTTCCTCACCTGACAAGAAAATATACCATAAGGACTGATAAAAAAAGATATATATTGGGGGAAAAAAAACATCTATGTATTTGTCCATACAATGAAAGTTAGTAGGGTCCAAAAATGTTGTTTTGGACCCCATTAACA
>JAUMHE010000079.1:6483062-6494186 GCA_032359235.1 Enteromius mattozi
CCGAACAGTATTAGGTAAATTGTTCCAGAGTTTGGGTGCTAAATAGGAGAAAGATCTGCCACCCGCAGTAGATTTTGTTATAGTAGGTATTATCAAATGGCCAGAGTTGTAGCATGTATACTTCGTGTGTATACAGTGTGTATACTTCAAGTCTGCTAAATTGGAACAACTAATTTTTGTACTTAATGCACTTTAATTGTGTGGAAGTAGTGCTGAAGTCCAATTAAAGACATACTTGGTATATTTGACTTTACACTTTAAATATTTTGCATTTAAAGGGCAGTATTACACAATCATTATAAGTGATATTAACACGCATTTTAGCCTTATTAATAAGAAATATGCATTGCCCACAAGTAACAGTCCAAATAAATTTTAATTAAAATATTTATATTAGTAGGTTTCGAGTTATCTGTCAGTAAATATGTTAATAGATTTAAACTTTACTAAATATGAAATTAATATATTTTAAATGTATTACTTTTTTTTACTAGTGTATTTCTCAAATGTTGTTGCCTGTTAAAGAGAGGTAATTATTTATGTAACATTTTATTTATTTATTTTAATTTAGTGTAATTTTATGTATTTCTAATAATTAATATTTATTCATTTTGTTAATTTTTATTATTTATTTTATTTTTATTTTTTATTTTCTTTCTTTTGGGTAATAGAGGTATAAGCCTTTAGGTTGACAGCAAATTGGCTTGAAGTTTTATTTTAATTTTTATAAGTGATTTCTGTGAACTCTAAACTATTTTAACAGATTAACAGTGATTAAGTGTATCATAGGCATGAAAAAGTTTCTCAGTGTTGAGTTTTCCCACTGCAGCATTGGAGAAGCATCTACTTCATTATTGTTATTTCAATATTGCCTCAGGAAAGCACTGAGCATTTCTCTATTGATACTCCTCATAACCTCTGTTTTAAAAACACACAAAACAAACACGTTCTTATGAACACAGCAGCACAAACTCAAGGACATCAAAGCACATTTAAGTCTTTGAATTATTAGCTGTTTTTGTGTAATGTGCTTTATAGCTGCACTTTTGACCCTGTGCTGTAGTCTAGTAGTCTTGAGCTCCCAATAGAAGTGCTTTAAAAGCTTGTGGAAAGAAAAGGGTCAGTAGTCTGGCTGTTCTTTTTGTTTGGATATACTTCCTGCTCAAGTTTCTTCCCTTCTGTTTCCAAAAAATAAATATGCTTAACTTGTTATCCCAATAACCCTAACAGATAATAAAACACAAGTTCTAATGCGTATTTCCCTCGCGCTAAGTGACTTTTTCTCTTCTTTGCAGGAGCAGTTGCCGGACCTGTGGTCTCACTTCCAGGAGCTGAACCTGGAGGCCCATATGTACGCGTCTCAGTGGTTCTTAACACTGTTTACCGCCAAGTTCCCTCTCTGCATGGTCTTCCATATCACCGATCTGCTCCTGTGCGAGGTGATACTTCTTTCTCCAATCACAAAACTGCAGCAACCAAAAGCCATTTAACCACTGAGTAGGCACAACATAAATAGAAACCCAGCGACTGACTGAAATGTTTTTTTTTTCTCTTGTATTATGAATAGTCAAACGATTAATTGCATTCAAAATAAGTTTTTGTTTATATATGTGTGTGCACTGTGTATATTGGTGCACATACAGTATGTATTTTAAAAATATTTGCATGTATATACATTTATATATTTATATTCTTATATTATATACAAATATATTTAATATATAAACTAAACATATTTTTTTCTTATATATATATATATATATATATATATATATATATATGATAAATATATACAGTATACACACATTCACACACTTTTATTTTGGATGCAATTGTTTGACAGCACTTAATATGAATAGAACACATTCAGACATTCTGTGTTTTTGACACACTGCTTTTCACGCGCTATATAGTAGGCAAGTGGGTCTATATTTTGTCACATGGGCAAATTTATTAAGAGAAGATCAAATTTAAATGCATTCAAACGAGTTATACACAGCTGTTTGTGAATCTGTTGGAGTTTCTGTGCTAGTACGCAATTTGTATGCTTTTTAGTGAATGGGACTAAATGTTTCACATCTGGTTAGGACAGAAATGTTTTGCATTTTGTTTTGAGACATAAGCGCAACTTATCGTAAAGTAAAAGTTTGAAATTCTCGTCTGAATTTTTTGCATGTTAAAAAAATTAAATATAATCTCACGTTGTTTTAATCACTATTAAATGCTGCTTCTGAAACTTTCATCCATCATTAAAACAAACAAAAAAAAATAGGATTAGGTTAGATTCTCTGCTTTTTTGCATCTGTAGCAAGTCTTTTGATGGAAAAGGATGACGAATAATAAAAAAAAAAAAAGCGCATTAAAAATTGTGCAAGAATCAAATTTTAACAAAAATTAACAATTACTAACTTACAAGAGTAAGTTGTAATTCATTAACAAAAGTTAGTAATATTAAGTTTAGTTAATATTAGTTTATTAAACTAACTTGAAACGATAATAACTTGTTAGTTAATAATGCTGAGTGATGCTAAAAGCTTTAATAATCAGTTAAATTGATTAAAATCCATTAAGTGATGAAAATTTATCTAGTTGTGGTGGGAAAATTCTTAAATTGGCTAGAAATTACTTTTTGTGTGAACAATGTCTTCAAAATGATTATTTGTATTATTTTTTATTTTTTTCCTGGTTATGAATGCCTGAAAAAGTAAAAAGAAAAAAAAAGAGAATCTAGAAATATAGAAAATATAGAATTTTAGATAAAAAATTGCTGTAAAATGTTGTTAGTTTTTTGATACCTAATGATAAACCTCGAAGTTAATAATAACAGATTTATTAATAAAATCTGTAAAAAGTAATAGAAATGTATGCTCCGGTTTTTCATTGGCTAGTAATTGGTCTTTAAGTGCAATATCTTCAGAGAAAAATTGATTAAAGTTTTGCACTTTGTAAGCTCATGGTAACCCTAAAGATAACATTTTTACATTTCTTTTTTTGGCTCAATAAATATTGTGGTTGTTGGGTTTCCAGTAGCACATGTAACTGACGGAAAGTTCAGTTGTTTCTAAACTTCTTGAACTCTGTTAGATTTCCCAAAGCAAGCATCTTTGACTTCTTAGAAATAGGCTTTGTGTCTTTCCAAAAGAAATGCTTCGACCTTTCTGCTCCTTAGAGAGCTTTTCCTTTTTATTTTTTTCCCATCGCTTTTCTCCCCTTTTCCTTTCATTCAGCGTCTGTGGTAGCCCGAGGCAAGACAATTAAAAGTTTCCTCAGCCTGTCTCAGTCAATGAATCGCATGATGAGAATCTGTTAGATGCTCTCTCTCTCTCTCTCTCTCCTTATCCATCTATCAGTTCTTCTCTAATTCATTTAGTGTTTTTCCTTCTTTTGAGGCTCTGGCTCTACTGTTAAGTAACTCGTAGTGATTGTAGTCTTTCTTATTCACGCATCTCTCCTTAATCATATTTACATTTCCATTTATTTTCAATCGTTTTTTCCCCATATTGTTCTAAAGAAGCTTAAAAATGATGCCATCTAATTGCTATTGCGCATAAAACTGGAAAGCACTATATTGCTTTGGCAAGCTCTAATCTGATTGGCTGCCTTCAAACAACTTCCAGGACTAAGGGCACATAGGATTTGTTATTAGTCCGTCGGAAAACAATGTTGGGTTCACAAGGGATGGGGCTGATATAGTGAGAACTTTTGAGGATCTGGGTTTGCAAATTTTTTAAAGGTTACTTGTATTAAATCTTTGATTAAAAAGTTGATTTTTTTTTTTTTTTTACCTAATAAATTATATACCTGTAAGTGGTACTAATTCATAAGTCTAGACATTTTAAGTTAACTGGTATGCCATTTATTCAATTAATTTGTTTATTCACATTTAGTGTGTGTATATGTAATATATAAATACAATTTGTGTGTAAGCTATAAAGAAAATGTATATTAAAGCTATAAAGAAAAACAAAATGATTAAATTTAGACAGATTAAATATGTATTCAACTATATATATATATATGGATATAGTGTTATATAGTGGTCAACCGATATATCGGCCAATATTTGTAATTTTTAGAATATCGGCATTGGCACAGATTATATATATATATATATATATATATATATAGTGGTCGACCAATATATCGGACGTTTTCAAATATTGGCATCGGCCGATACATTTTTCTGTTTGAATGATATTTTGATGGCACAAATTCCCAAAACTTGCAGACTTAGTCAAATCTAGTTCTAGATCATGTGAAGTGTGCATGTGTATGCTGCGTGATCACGTGATCTCTGTATGACGGTCGGTCCATGTGAATTGAATGCTGCGTGGAGGAGAGTTCAGGTTCACTGGAGATGTGATCAACAAACTTTAAACTCATGATTTCAAATTATGCTGCGTTTTATGTGTGTGCCCACTAACATATTAATGCAATTTTCACTGTGTGCTGTATAAAATATGAGTGTTATTTTGGCTATGTTTGCAAAAATATCATTTCCAAAGCACACAAACTACCCAGAATGCCCTGTTGGTTACAGTATTTACTTCCTTTTTAATTATAATTTTAATATGTATTAAAATTTTTTTTTTTTTGTGAAAAATATCTAACCATATAAGCTTTATATGTTTATATATTTAAATGTTTTTTTTATAGATAATACTAGTTGTCGACCGATATGGGTTTGTATATAAATATTTATTGTAAATGATATTACATAATATATGTGTGTGTGCTGTGTATACTGTATTTATTATATATAAATACACACACATACACACGTATGTATGTAAGAAAAATTTTATGTTTTTATGTTATATATTTTATAATGTAAATTATATGACTCTAAACATGTACATGTAAATACATGTAAATAATTTCAAAATATAAACTGTATTTGTATTTATATATATACATAACAAATATACATTGTGCACATACATAAACATGTGATTAATGGCAGCATTAATTTATATAAATATATATAGCTCTCTTAACTTTCTACTTAAAAAATAAGGTGTGGAAAAAAAAACATTACCACTTCCACAAAAAATATTCCAGGAAAATTGTCAATGCTGATAATAATATGTTCCTTGAGAAGCAAATTTCTGAAGAATTGTCTGACACTAAATATACTGAAAATGTACTATTCAATTTACTTTCAGTTGTAATAATTCACAATATTATAGATTTACTGTTTTTTTTAATCAAACGAAAGAGGCTACAGTATAAATTCTAACAACGATATCAGTATTTGTATTTCTTGCATAACCTTCAGCTCCCAAGCCAAAGAGTAAAGTCTCATCCCTCCCTCAACAAACACAAAACACACACGCAGACACACAATTATCCCCCCTGCAATTTCCGTTTAGCCCCCTAGCGCCATCTAGAGCCTGTCGGGGAGAGATAGCCTCTCCCATCTGTTATTAATAGAGAAGGGATATTTTTAGCTCGGTGTTGCCATGTGAACGGGTTGTCTAAGCGATGCTCGAGACGGGTGTTTCCATGCGGAGCTGACTTCAGCATTGCTTCTCCGCTCGCTACTGCGATGCCACCTGCTCCCCTCTGACACACACACACACACACACACCTCCGTACTTCACATCCACCTGCCTGTCAGTCCACCTGAGCGTGTGTGAGCGAGATTGTTTGCCTCTTCCTTCGGCTCCCGTCACTCCCACACATTTGAGCTCTTTGTATGACTCGAGCTATTTTAGGAAATGCAAATGCGCTCGACATGGCACTTCCCTTTGCTAGTACAGCACTGCGGCTCCATTTAAATGAAATCATCTTTATTACAATAAAGCACCTTTGTATGTGGCACATTTTGTCATTCCAGGCACTTTGACGTACAGAGAAATGATTCTGTGTGTAATATATATATATTTTGTTGTCTTTCACAGGGGTTGAACATCATCTTCAATGTGGCGTTGGCTCTTCTGAAGGTACTGCATCTCACCGTGCTTATATTTGATTGTTTTAAATAGTTCAGAAAAGTCTGGGACGGAGGTGGTTTATATGAGGGGAAAGGTAATGGGGAAATTAATAAAATCAGCCAGAAGTCATAGAAATGAATGTAGTTGTGCTCAGAAATGGGAAATTGTTCTTTGTAAGTGTAATCTCTTTGAAAATCTCTGTCCTGCTTATGAATTATTTGAAAACTTAATTCATTGTAAATTAATTCAAGCAATAAAAAGTTGTGGAAATATATTCCTGGTCAGGCTTAGGTTTAAACTGTTAGCTAGAATCTATTATTTTAGTGTACTTTATCTATTATAGTATTTATTTTTAATTAGCTTTCATTTTTATATTTTAGTTTGTTTAAATTGAACGATTTTGTTGTGCTTTCATCGCAAAAACATAGTTTTATCATATCACACAGTACTTCAGATTAAACTTATTTCAGTCAGTTGCCAAAACTTTTTTTTTCTTGAATTTTAACTTTAATTTTCATTTCAAAAAATGTTTTAATTTTGGCTTTATTTCAGTTACATATTTACCATTAACAACGCCATTTCTTTAAATGCAACATTTTATTTTATTATTTTAATATTTTATTTTATTTTACTTTTTAACTATTTTGTTTTATTAGTTTTTTCTTTATTGCTTTTAGTCATTTTAATACTTCAGTTTAAACTTATTTCAGTTGGTTGCCAAAGCAACTGAATTTTTATTTAAGTTAAAAAAAAAAATGAACTTAAGTTTTGATTTAAAATAACATTTTGTTTCATCTGTATTTTATTTACAGAAAAAAATTATCATAATAATTTGTTATATTTACCAATAACACTATTGAGTGCATTATTTTATGTTATTTTATTTTATTTTATTTTATGTATTAATCTTGTTTTTCTATAGCTTTTCATCATTTTATTTTGTCAGCATTGTTTTTTTATTTTTTAGGTTTTTCACCCAAAACAATATTTTAACTTCAGCTTCATTTCAATGACAGAGAGCAGTTCTCATAATTATTTATTATGTTTTCAATAACAATGGCATTTCTTTGAGTGCAGTTTTTTTTTTTTTTTTTTTTGATTCATTAATCTTTGATTCATTAATCTGATTTTTATCTTAAGTCTTTATCCTAATCACAAAAAGTCAGGGAAATTAATTTGCTAAAATGTGTGAGGATCCTGACACATGATTTATTGCTTATGGTTTAATACAGCAACTCTGCTGTATAAAAAAAAAGTAAAATATTGAGTGTGTCTCCCTCTGCTGGTCAGAAGACATATTGCCTGGATTATTTATTTTTTTATTTTTTTATTTATTTATTTGTGCGAAGCTGTTCAGAGCGTTCTGGTTTTGTAGTATTTGCCATGAACAATATTAAACAAGAAACTGAAACGCTTCATATATCGTAATATAGTTTTACAATCTCATATACAGCAATATGCTAAAAACACTACAAAAACAGGATATCATTTCATAATGATACACATAACCACACATGGAGACATAGGTTATGAAATGCAGTGTAAACAGGAAATAACCTCAATTTATCACTTTTCCTGCACGCGAATGGCGTCTTTCTTTTCATAAGATGCATCAGCTCGTTAACAGCACATAATAAGGAAGTTGATCCGAGCCATATGGCTGCTGTCGGAGTGATGTATGCCTGCATTTGGGTTTGTTGTGGTGGTGTTATTGATCATCAGCGACACGATAGATGACACAGTAAGCAGCTGTGGGTCATTAGCCCAGTAATGCCACTAGAGCTCTATTGATACAGCACTATTCATGGTGCATTAGGACAAGCAAAACTACTTTTTGCAACCAAATTCACCTCTAAACACCAAATATTTTGATACTTTCTAATTGCGGTTTTAAGTAAAGCGTTTATTCAGCTTTCATTGCAATTTAAAGGGCGGTTTGTCATTATTTCTTGGCCAATTCTGTCTGCTGCGAAGCTTTCCAGCAGCCTTCTCAGCACAAAAGCCACACCTTTGTGTAAGCTGCAATGGCAGAATGACAAATGGAGCTATTGCTGGAGCGGACTGCGCTGGCCTGAATGTGTCTGAGCTAACCTATGGAGCAGACATGAGTATATCCGCTGATTTAATGTGGAGAAATAGACTCCACTTCCCTGTTCTGTAATTACAGCAGATGTGAGAACCAGAATAATGTTGTCTGGTTTCTTTTTAAAGCTCAACAAACTCCAGGTGTTCATTGAAGAGGAACTCAAGGGCTTTTGTGACAAGCCCTCAGATCTCAGGGTATTAGATTTGCACAAGCTTATGATATAATTTGTCATCTTGAAGATAAACAATGTGTTTTACGTAATTTGTTAGGACATATGACCTGCCATGGCATTATTTATATTGTCGCAAAACAATGTGTATTGTAATAAGAGTTAGGCAAATACATGTGACATCACTCCATAGGTGTGTTAAAATACAAGTGTGGGGGATTTTTTTATTATTATTATTTAAAATGACTATAAAAGTCCCAGTTTTGTTCCTTTTGTTTCATATCTTTTGCATAAAAATTACGCCATACGTATTTAACATGTTATATGTTATATATATATATATATATATATATAATTGAAATATATATTATATATATTTTTTTAATTAATTAATTTCTTGAAGAGCAGATGACTAAAAATATTCAAAGCCATAATATATATATATATGCTTATTATATATGTATGTGTCAATTACAAAAATTTAGATTACAGAGATAACATAAGTATATATATATATATATATATATATATACATAATTTAAATATACATAAAACATATACAAAAGATATTTATTAAAACACATGATTAAAAATACTCAGTGTCATAAGGCCTGCTGTTTTTTAATTTGCATTGTGTTTCAATTCTGAAAAAGATTATCAAATAAAAATATAAATATAAAATATCAAGTAACACATTTAGTTTGTTAAATGCTGTCATGTTGCATCTGAATGTTTTTTTTTTGTAGTTCATAGTTTTTTTCAGCTGCAATAATAATCATATTTTCATTGATTTAATTTAAAAAATATATCTTATATTACCATTTTCTATATTCTAACATTTAACATTAACATTTGACTTATTCACATTAACATTATTAACATTTTAGCATTATTTCTTATTTAAAGGGTGTAATATAAACCAACCATATTCTTGATAGGTGGCCAGTGTGTGTTTTTTTTTTTTTTTTTTTTTTCTATTTTCCCCATTGATTAAATTACAGTGTGTACAGTGCATGTAAAAGAAAGAAATATTTTTGTTAGTGTGTTCTGCCATTTTCCCACCGTGTTTAAATGGACACAGAAGGAACCAGTGACATAAGGTGGACCGAAGCTCATGTGACTGGGCTTGAAGAAGCAAGAGATGTGTGTTTACAGAAAGAGAGAGAGAGAGGGGGTTGCACTGCCTCGCTCCTATTGGCTAACCATTACGACATTCTCCCTGAGGGCTCCTGAACCACCTCCTCCTCCTCTTCTCTCTCTCTCTCTCTCTCTCTCTCTCTGCCGCTCCACACCCCTCCATCTCGCGCTCTGTTTCTCTACATGTCCCCGTGTCTGTTCCCTCAGCAAGCTTCCAGCAGCAATTAGCATTTAGCATGAGTTGCATCGGAGCCTCGGCCATGTCCACTGTCCATTCGGTCTCCCGTTCCCTCACGACGCCCCACCTATCCTCCTCTCCTCCTCCCTTTCCTCCACTCCGCCGCCTTTTCTAGCACTGACAGCATCTCTGTAAGCATCTCGTCTTCCTCTCACGTGCTCGTCTTCTCAGGAAGAGAAAAGCCGCTGGAGCTGGACTGACGAAGGCCGGAGGACGAGGAGACGATAACGTCCACCCAGTCTCACCTCCTTCATCCCAGACCTTCTGGACCTCGACGGGATGACGGAGCTGGCAGACTCTGGACTGAGCGAGAGTGAGGACTGAGCTCGACTCCACGGACTTGGATCCACTTGACGGCGACTCAACTTTCGGTCTGAGACGAAACACGGAAGACGGGCTGTCCGTCTCGGCAGCACCACGCGACTCTCCTCCTGCCTGTTGCCAGGCAACAGATTGCAAATTTGGGATTTCGGGAGGAGCTGGCCAATGATAAACCCGGGATCGAAGCACTGAAGTATGTCAAGCCACTTTAGCTTTGCTCTGGTGTCTTTTAAACTAGGCGTGGTCTCTGATATTGTTTACATTGCGGAGCCGGAGTGGATTTTGACGGCACCTGCTCAAATCATGATCGAATGACACCCAGACTCCTTTAGCACTACCGAATTAACCGCCTGGACCAACTTTTCCCAGATTGGACGCCAACTCAGGACGTCACCGTGGCTGATTCCAGGTTGGCCCCAGAGCCTCCGTGGGAGGTCGATGCTGGGGACTCTGAAGGAGCCCAAGAGGCTCTTTCACCTTTGACCCCGGAGAAAGACTTGCCTTCGCCGCCGCCGCTGTGGGGTCAGATGCCACCCGCCGTGCGGAGGCTGGAGGAAGGGGGCGCTGGAGAGGACAAGGGCGGGCTGGTCAATGACTGTACTGATAGAGTGATGGGGCTGCTGGGCATGGGTCATCGCCTGTTTGTGCCCCGGCTGCTGGCGGTGAGGGGCAGCTGCTGCAAACAGAGACCCTCTTCATGTCTCTTTATGTGTTGTGTGTTTATATGTGGCTCTTACCAGGCTCTTTTGTGAAAGTATCAGTAAAATGTTTTATTTTTTTATCAACAGTGCTTTGATGTCTTATTTTGTGTGTAAAATGCTTTTTTTAATGTTTCTATTATTTAGATCTTTAATACATTCTTCACTTGCAGCATACAAATTATTTTTCATTTTTAGTTATATATTTATTTGTTTGTTTGTATATTTATTTTTATTTTATTGACAATGCTTTGATGCCTTACATTCACTGTTCTGCAGCTGTTCTGTTTTTTTTGAAATGGTTTCATTTTTGTTTGTTTGTTGTTTTATTTATTTGTTTTTATTTATTTAATGCCTTGTTCACTTGCAGCATATACATTATTATTTTTTAATGTGCATTTATTTATTTTAAAATGTTTTATGTATTTATTAATTATGCTTTGATGTCTCAGGTTTATTATTTATTATTATTTATTTATTTAATGCCTTGAGTTCAGTTGCAGCATATAAACTATTCTTTTTAGTGTGTTTTTATTTAT
>JAUMHE010000079.1:6525056-6535221 GCA_032359235.1 Enteromius mattozi
AATTATAAACGCAACACTTTTGTTTTTGTCCCCATTTTTCATGAGCTGAACTCAAAGATCTAAGACTTGTTCTATGTACAATAAAATCCTATTTCTCTCAAATATTGTCCACAAATCTGTCTAAATCTGTGTTAGTGAGCACTTCTCCTTTGCCGAGATAATCCATCCACCTCACAGGTGTGACATATCAAGATGCTGATTAGACAGCAGGATTATTGCACATGTGTGCCTTAGGCAGGCCACAATAAAAGGCCACTCTATTGGGGGGGTCCGAAAACCAGTCAGTATTTGGCGTGACCACCGTTTGCCTCATGCAGTGCAACACATCTCCTTCGTATAGAGTTGATCAGAGTTGGTCCACTCCTCTTCAATGGCTGTGTGAAGTTGCTGGATATTGCCAGGAACTGGAACACGCTGTCGTATACGCTGATCCAAAACATCCCAAACATGCTCAATGGGTGACGTGAGTAAGCAAGAACTGGGATGTTTTCAGCTTCCAGGAATTGTGTAGAAGATCCTTGCAACATTGGGCCATAACATACACCTGCCCAGTTTGTGCAGAAATTCTTTGGTTATGAAACTGATTGTTGTTGCAGCTTTCCGGGTGGCTGGTCTCAGACGATCTTGGAGGTGAAGATGCTGGATGTCCTGGGCTGATGTGGTTACACTGGGTTTGCGGTTGTGAGGCAGGTTGGATATACTACCAAATTCTCTGAAACGCCTTTGGAGACGGCTTATGGTAGAGAAATTAACTTTCAATTCACGGGCAACAGCTCTGGTGGACATTGCATGCTCCCTCAAAACTTGCGACATCTGATAAAACTGCACATTTTAGAGTTGCCTTTTATTGTGGCCAGCCTAAAGGCCTGTACACACTGTGCGCGAATATCGTCAGCGTTTTTCACCCAAGCAATCTTCTTCGTCTACTTACTTTGTGTACTCGGCAAGACCGTTTTGTGCTTGAGCACCACCAAGCCAGGTACTGTAGCTTGAGCAGTTCCAGGCACTTGAACAAAAGCAGCAATCTCATTGGTCGGACAGTTTTTAACGCAGTGCTTCAAACCAAAAAAACGAGATTGAGGCATTTTTTTAAATGACGCTTTGATATGCACACTCACATTGGCGCCCTTTGTTTAGTCACGAGACATTAAACATCAGTGATATTTAGGGCTGGGTATCGATTCAGATGTTCCGATTCGTTTCGATTTCGATTTCCAAGTTCTTAATTCGATTCGATTTCGATTTTCGATTTCGATTTCAATTCTTGATTTGACAATATTAATGAATATAGATTTAATACAAATCCTACATTTATAAAATAATAACAGTGAACATAATATTACAAGTGGTTAATTAATAAAAGGAAATTAAGAGCCACAAACCTGTATATAAACACTTTTTAATTTTAAGTACACTTGTGTAAAGTAAAACAGAACTCAACTCTATATTTCAAATGTTTCAAATGTTAATGAATAAACAGAATTGATTTCATCAGATGAAAAACTGATGCTGGAAATTGGACAAGTCAGAACAGTCGCATACCTTGATGAAACAGGATCAGGTTATTTTATGTCAGACATTAAGACATAAAATCTCACAGCATTAGTTGTAACATGTAAGCTGCAAGCCTATGAACAGTGTAGATAGTTCACCCAAAAAATAAAATTCTGCCATTTATGCATGTGTGAATTATTTCTTCTGTTGAACCCAAAAGAAGATTTTGAAGAATATAGATAACCAAATCCCATATATTTTTTCCATATTGTGGAAGTCGAGTCATTTGGGCCTATCAACTGGTTGCTTTACCCATATTCTTCAAAATATTTTAATTTTTGTTAAACAGAAGAAAGAAATTCATACATGATGAGGAATACATTCATAAATAACAAAATTGTAATTTTTGGGTGAACTAACACTTTAACACTGGACTAACAGTAGGTTCAGTAAGTACAGTAACACTGCCTCACTGGAAACTAATTTTTTTGCAAGAAAAGGAGTTGGTCAACATGCTCTGGCAGAGGGCAACTTCTTTGAGCAGTAATAATGTCCCCAGCTGTGGAGAAAATTCTTTCAGCTGGGACACTTGTCCCTGGAACACAAAGATAACGTTTTGCCTGGAGAGACAAAAGAGGGTACACTCCTTCATGCTTACACCACCACTTAAGTGGATCTTCTGAGAGAGGTATAGGTGTAACGTCTCTGTATTTGCCTACTTCTTCTCTGTTTTTTTCTACTTCTTCCGGTCACAATGACCGGGTCTTTCTTAGTGAGCCCCCACTCTTCCAACGCCTCTGAAAGCAATGCACATATATTTGCCCCTGTGTGAGTAGCCTGCATAGCTCTGGTCTGCAACACATTTGAAACCAGAACCCAGTCATCAAGTAAATAGTGGCAGGTGATTGTGACATAGCTGTCTTGACTCCTTGACGTCCAGCCATCACACGTGAGGGCCACTCTGTCCGCTGTCTGAAGGGACAGAGAAATGTTTCCCTTCACTTCATGGTACAGTCTTGGGATCATTTCTTAACCGTTAACGACTAGGAATAGAATAACGAGGCTCCAGCACATTCAACATGTAATGGAATCCGTCGTTTTCGACAACGCTGTATGGTCTTAAATCTTTGCAAATAAATAATTCAATCGATTCAGTGATGTTTTGTGCACAGGGTGAATTGTGAGGAATTTTACTTTTGAATGCGTCTGAAATCTTCGGTTGTCTGTTAGGCTGCCGGGGTGCTAGAATCTGCACGTCTGGGTGATGTCTTGTCAAATGGCTCCGCAGATTTGTAGTATTACTACAGCATTTCACCTCAGAGTTACAAATCAGGCATATAGCTGTGTTCTTGTCCACTGTAACTTTATCTTTCTTGCGTAATGTGAATTGCTTCCATACCTCTGACTTTTTATTTGAAGGTGTGGTTGGTATCGGGAACGCAGCTGAATCCGCCATTTTATGAATGAAATGAATGAATAACGGACTCTCCGTTGTAACATAGCGCAAGGTAAATAAGGGGATGACACCTAGTGGATTAGACTAGTAATAAGATTAGCATAAATTTTACGTTTAATGCTTGTGTAAATAAATATCAAAAAAATCTATATGTGTCCATTGAGAATCGATTTTGAATCGACTACATTTTAAAAAACGATATATCGAAAAATCTATTTTTTTGCCCAGCCCTAGTGATATTCACACGCAATATTCGTCTTGGTGTGAACCGGCCTTTAGGCACACATCTGTGCAATAATCCGGCTGTCTAATCAGCATCTTGATATGTCCCACCTGTGAGGTGGATGGATTATCTCGGCAAAGGAGAAGTGCTCACTAACACAGATTTAGACAGATTTGTGAACAATGTTTGAGAGCAGAAAATCGCCCCATTGCACACGTTTTCAATGGTCAAAAACCAAACAAATATTTGATTTGATTTTTTGCTCCTTGATTTGACTAGACAGTTACATATGGCTATGATATTATTGATACCGTGTGAATTTATGGTCTCAAGAATTCAGAAATCACTCAAAATTAAATTAAGCGGTCTTATTATGATAAAACCATGGTTAATTTTGGTGTCCAAGTTTTTGTTGAAGAAATTATATAGGCTGTAGCATTTCTATCGCAAGAATTCTATTGGCCACAATTGAATATTTGAAATAAATGTTTGGTCAATATTAAGCAAAGATTTGATTGTCCTGCAAGTGTAACAACAGCAATTATCGGCCTTTTGGTGCCCTTTGCAGGCATTTGTAGTAAACTAGGTCTATTTATTTTGTATTACATAATGTATTTTTTGTTATTTAACGAAACCATAATCAAACCATATACCATATATTGCCTCGTTGTTTTTATATAATACATTTTAAGGAATATTAAGGCGTTGTTGGTGGTGAAATTATTACGCAGGTGCAGGAATGCGTGTCACGTGTGCTTATAGGCTACTCACTGCGTTCATCACAAAATACTTTTTTTTTTTATAATTATATTTAGCTACAGGTTGCTTTTGTTTTGGTGAATGTCTATTTCTGAGGTCATAAAGTGTGCCCCCCTATGAAAACGAAATGCCCCCCCATTGAAGATTTTCTGGCGACGGCCCTGCACTGTAATTGCGTATGTCCAAAATGTAGAATAATCACATATAATATGTAATACCTTGATGATCGACAATGATGCTTACCCTTTTCAAGCTTTATTGATGTATTTAAATGTCGGCTGATTTCCTGAAAGTCGAGCACGGAACAGAACTACGCCAGTCTGAAGCCCCGCCCCGTCATACAGGATGCAGGAAAGTTATTTGTTCGTCTTGAGTGTCAGCCTCCTTCAAAAGCATCTGGCTGCAGCCACTGTGGAGCTCCTGATGTGTCGTTCGCGAACGAGCCGATTCTTTGTAGCGAACGAGAAGAGCCGAATCCCGTCGGGGAGAGCCGACTCTTCTGCCGTAAGGGGAGCGGGGCTTTATTTGGGAACACCATACGGCTAATCACATGAGAGGACCCACTAGAATCGTACCGTTATATGAAAGAAGGAAAGGGAGCGCATGCTTTAAAGATAGCGAGTGTGTAGTGGTATAGGCCAGGTGCACAGAGCGACAGAGAGAGTCTTCTCAAAAACAGGACAAATAATGACAGAGAGGAGAAATCGCATCAAGCTGAGGCATCTCATATTTCTCAATGCCAACCTGCAATAAAGACATAAGTGTTTTGTTATAATATATGTTTATTATATATGTTATAAAGACTTTTCCCTTTATTTGGGTTATTTGATTTGTTTGCTGTGGTTGTGTTCAATTGTTCAATTAAAGTTTGATTAAATTGTTAAATAATAGTAACTGTGTATTTTTAAATGAAAAATAAGGAAGTATAAGTTGCTTACCAATACACAAAAAAAAAATCACAATTTATAAATTGGGCTAAAATAGAGGGCTCTGAGTGATACTATATAAAGAGCCATTTGGGAGCCGTAAGAGCCGGCTCTTTTGAGGGAGCCGAGCCAAAAGAGCCGAATCTTTGAAAAGAGCCGAACTTCCCATCACTACTCCACAGTAGGCGGAAACACGTGACTTTACATTTTTACGCCGCTCGGGTAATGTTGTTTTTGTGTTGTATCCCGTATTGCAATATATTGGAATAAAGGGTTTAAAATATATATATATATATAGGATGTACTTTAAATAGATAAACTGCTGGGTAAATAGCAATTACTGCTGGGCAGAATGTGCAATTTTTCTGGAGTATTTATAATGCTATTGTCAAGGCCTGTCACTCAATTGTTTACCTGTGTGTGTGTGTGTGTGTGTGTATCTACAGTGTTCTCATTTTTACTGATACATCCACTCTGTATATACTTATCTACATATACTCACTGTGTAAATTTCTACAACTTGCTAAGTCTACATTTAGTCTTACTTAGTTTACATACATATATGTATATTTTACAGATGTCTATATTTATATTCCTAGATTTGTTACTGTACATTTACTGTATAATTCTATTTTATACTGTACTGACATAGTATTTTATTCTATTCTATTGGTTTCTTAATTTTTGCTGCTCTTAACTGTACTGTCCACTCTCCGCCGTGACCAAATTTCCCACCTGTGGGACTAATAAAGGTTTATCTTAAGATCAGTCGACTTTGACAGCGAAAACTAAATTGCATTTTGGTTACTGTTGAAGTTGCTGACAAATTAACATGGTTGTTAAAACAGTGTTTTTTAATGCGCAAAATGTATCTAAATCTTTTCTTATTGATTACAAAGTAATACATTACTGTTAATAGCAACTGTAAGCTTTTTATTTTAAAGTTACAAGTATATAAACAATGCTGTTACATTTACACTGTAATCTTTTATTTGACCTTCTTGTAGTATGAGTATGAACATGGAAACAAGGGAACAAATTTTTGAAATAAGTTTAATTGTCATTTTGTATTTACATTGAAAAAAAACGCATTAAAAAACAAACAGCCAGTGCCTTCCTCTGTCTATTATATCTCAAACATGACACTGACCCCTTACTATGAACATGGGAACAAGGTAACAAAATTTGCCTCCTTTGTTTTTGTTTTTTTAATAATACAGTGGTTCTCAGACGGGATCAGTTAGCGTCCCAAGATAGCTACAAAAACAGTTAAAATTCAAGAAGTCATGGAGGTTTTTAATTATGTCAAACTCTGAAATATTATGTAGAGTAGAAAATTGGTTCAAAATTTTACGGAATAAAAGAAATGCAATGAACAACAATCAAATATCGAAACTTCTGGAATTCAGTTCGTTATTTATTTATATTTCATTTCGCTATTTTAATGTTACCTTCTTCAAGCTTTATTTGTGCAATAAAGTTTAAATGTCGGTTATTTCTTGTGTTTAATACAGTTCTGTGTATTAAAATCAAATCAAATGCTCGGTTCGGGAATGAATCATTCAGTCCGACTCGTGAGTCGGTTCAAGCGGTCATTAAAAAGATCCGATTCATAAAAGCGATTCGCTCACGAATCGGACATCGCTAATCAGGAGAGGTCCGTCGCCCAACAACAACGTTTTAGTGCGGTTAACCAACAATGGGGACCCGTGACGACGAGTACGATTATTTATTTAAAGGTCAGTATTTCATAATGTATCCAAAATAAGAATAGACGTGTTTTGTTTTTCTTGATTATCAGCGAAAACAGCAAGTTTCCTGATGACTGTGGCTAGCAGGGTTAGCTGGAATGCTAGTTAACTGGCGTTAGCTATCGAAAAATTAACCCCTGACTTTCGAAGAACCAAGAGCTGAAAATAGATCAATACATTTGAATAATGAGTTTAATCATTTGCATCTTTCGTCGACAGTATGAAAAACGATGATGCGATTCGCTTGTGTAGTTAGCGTTATGTTAGCTAAGCAGCTAGAGAGCTTCCAAACTAAAGTGAGCTAAATAACTAGCTGTTTTAGTACATTCAGTTCATACCTAAGCAACAAACTAAATACGTTCAGCTAACTTCAACGTGTTATGCGTCTAGACCAAAAACGTCGAACAACTTTTGTAGTAATTTAGTAGCTATGTATTGCTTAATATTTTGTTTAGTTGTTAGGCCCTAGGAAACTTTTTTTTACACAAGAGTCGCTTCTTGATGTTCAAACAGGAATTTGGCCATTAACCTGCAATTGTAAGCATTTCTGTATCTTTTACAACAGGTACTTTAGTTAAATCATTAAGCTGACACCAACTCTGTAATGCGTAATTGACAACTGTAGGTGATCGTGACGTCATTGTAGAACATATTTTTGGATGTATCAAATTGCTTCATTTGCGTGTGTGTGTGTGTGTATCTATTTACACACACACTCACACACACACACATGTTGTTTCACACATCAGGTTCCTGTTTTTACACTGTGCCTTTACAAAAAGTTTCAGT
The DNA here is from genome assembly GCA_032359235.1 of Enteromius mattozi. Taxonomy (NCBI): domain Eukaryota; kingdom Metazoa; phylum Chordata; class Actinopteri; order Cypriniformes; family Cyprinidae; genus Enteromius; species Enteromius mattozi. The sequence continues at coordinate 6,532,455 of JAUMHE010000079.1, forward strand.
ATGTGACGAAACCACAGATTTCTGTTGAGGTTTTACAGATGTACCACTTTGGTTATTTTTACAATATTCTTTTTTTTTTTTTTTTTTTTTGGTCCAGTTTTTAGATGTTCTCCAATATATCAACAACCGTTTTGTGAATTACTTCATGTTTTCTCTAGAGAAAATGAATGCTGACCACATTGCACCGGACACAGTATGAGCTGATTGATATTTTCTATGCCTTTCTCGTTCCTTATATATTATGTTTAGGCCTGTATTTTAGTTTTTATGGTGTCAAATTGATGGAGCGAAGGGAAAATGACAGTGGAAGTGTGTGTTGGGAGATTACGGCTTCTCTCTTATCTCTATGGCCTCGTCATGTAGAAGTAACGGGGATGGCTGACTAATCTAGTGTGTTTCTGCTTTTCACATGATGACATTGTATTTGCGCTTTGGGTGCACACTTTGGTTTATGGTTTACTCTCAAGGACTTACATGGTAGATTGTTTCTGTTCTGTGGCCTTCGTTTCATGCGGTGATGGATAGATCTTTTCTGTGGATATGGCTTTTATAAGAGCGGCTGTGAAGCAACAGTCTGATGTTTTCTAGTGGTGCTCATTGGAGACTCTGGTGTGGGGAAGAGTAACCTGTTGTCCCGTTTCACTCGGAATGAGTTCAACTTGGAGAGCAAGAGCACCATTGGTGTGGAGTTCGCAACCCGCAGCATCCAAGTGGACGGCAAGACCATAAAGGCCCAGATCTGGGATACAGCGGGACAGGAACGCTACAGAGCCATCACATCAGCGTGAGTACATGAAGAAGTAATGAAACCTTTACCCAGAGTTCTGTGTGTGGGACTGCATTTTATAACAAGGATGTTAGGACCACCCATGTTGGGTCCTCAATACACAAGATTAAATGTCCCCTGTGTCACCTCTATGGGTCATCACCTGTATGGGCCAATTAATTCTCTCTCATCAGTCTCTATGGGCCATTGGGTGTATATGATTTAGCATAATAATTTTGTAAAAAAGTTAATTATTCATAATATATTTGTTGTAGATCTATTAAAAAAGTTTATTAATTTACTTTTTTAGAAATAATGTGGAAAATATTATACTGTGGCTAAAAGGTGTACTTAAAATAAAATGATTATGAATATAAAATGAATTTAAAACTCATCATTTTTAATAATTTATCAGTAGTAATTTAATGCATTCATTTTAGCATTATTGATCAATTATTTTGTTGTCAATATGAAGTATAATTTAGAATTGTGTTAATGTTATTGATCAAATTTATTTATTAATTAAAATTAAAGTTATTTATTGATAGTATATTTGTTTTGGGTCTATTAAATAATAATATACAATGACAAAAAGGTATACTAAAATGATTGTTAAAATTATGTGAAAGTAATTTTGTAGAAGTATTATTGTTTTAATTAAGACTCATAATATTTAATGTAACAATAGAAATTAAATACATTGATTTTAGCATTATTGATCAATTATTTGAATTAATATGGAGTGTAATTTAAATTCTGTTTGATAATAGGATTATTTTTTAAAGGTATGTCTTATATACTAAAACTACAGTATAATACTATAATTATAATACTGTTATTAAAAGTAAAATAGTTTATAATTGATCATCCTATAAGTGATTTTTATAAAGTAATTAGTAATTGATTAGATGTATGGCACATAATATTTAATGATACAATAATTTAAATATAGTAGAATTAATAATATGTAATGGAAAAAAAATGTCAAATCAAATTTTTATTTTTATTTTGTTTTTATTCCACACTGCATGATTTAATAAAAGAAATATCATGGTTGAATCATTGCTAGAACAAACACTCACACTTTTTTAAATTTATTTATTATTTTTTAAAATCTCATCTGTATGAATGTTACTGCACTATACATTTTTTGTATTTTTATATGCTGGTCTTTACAGATACTACCGAGGTGCAGTTGGAGCTCTTTTGGTCTATGACATCGCAAAGCATCTGACTTATGAGAATGTGGAGCGCTGGCTGAAGGAGCTGCGGGATCACGCCGATAACAACATTGTCATCATGCTGGTGGGCAACAAGAGCGATTTGAGGCACCTCAGGGCCGTTCCCACTGATGAGGCCAGAGCTTTTGCAGGTGAGCGTCTCCTCCTGCATTTTCTTGTTGTGTAATTAGAAAAGATCTACCAGAGGTGTTAAATTATCTCTCCTCTTGTGTTATACAGAGAAGAACAATCTCTCTTTCATCGAAACATCAGCTTTGGACTCCACAAATGTGGAGGAGGCATTTAAAAACATACTAACAGGTGGGTCCTGATTTTAATTAAAGTTACAGTCACACACATATTTGCATAAAGCCATCTGATTGGCTGATGCCTGTACTGGAGCTTGAAAAGTTGAACGTTTTCCAGCTTCTGCCGTGAGCAACAGCAGTGCTGCGACACAGTTGATCCACAATTCAGTTCGGCAATGCATGACGTCACCCATTTAAAGGAAACGAGAAACGTTTAAGCAGACGCGTCGTGTGAATGCACAGTTAGTAAATTTTGATTCTGTGGATTACTATTGAAATGACTGGATTTTGTCAGAAAAGTCACTTTTAAACCAAGCAGGTGAATATGGTGGATCCACGTGACTCAAAAACAAACTCAAAGACATTGCAAAACGTTCATATGTCAAATTCATATTGAAATAACTGGATTTTACCCACAAAAATCTACTTTATCAAACTAATGCAGAAAATTTACCATGTGACCAATATGAACA
>JAUMHE010000079.1:6560775-6583239 GCA_032359235.1 Enteromius mattozi
ACGGCTTATTTTATACCTTTTATATATTTTGTTGAAGAGTTTTTTTTTTTTTTTTTTTTTTTTATATATATATAAATGTTAAAAAAAACAACAAAACAAACTTTAACACCAAATCTACTTTTATATACTAGGAATCAAGTTAACTTGATGCATTTTTTTTTTAAATTAAATTGCTAATTTTATCTACGTTTTACTTTTTTGTTTTATCCACCAAATATGTAAATATTCAAAGTAGCTCCATTCATCACATTGCTTTTTTTTTATGAATAATTTTTTTTTAAACTGGTTTTGCTTTTTAAAACTTAATTCTAATTGTAAAAAAAAAAAAAAGACTAAAAATAAATAAAACCTGTAAGGTAAGACTGTTTATCACTTTCATGTTTTTATATATAGAATTTTTGTTTTTCCCTTCCTCCCCTCCCCCAACATGTTTTTAATTCAAATGTTACTGATCTTTAGGGATGGATAATTTTGGAGGTGGTATGAACAACATGGATCGTTTCGGCCCTTCTGGAATGGGAAGAATGAATGGTAATTTATTTTTTTGTTTTTTCTAGTAGCTGGGTTTGAAATGGTTTTTATTTATTCATCTATTTTAAAAAAAAAAAAAAAAAAAAAAAATTACATTGCAGATATGGACCGCGGAATTGGCGGTGGCTTTGATAGAGATTTTGGTGGCCGTAATGACATGGGTATGTCCCGTAGCAACTTCGGAGACTCATTTGACCGTGGAATGGGTTAGTAATGTTAACATTATGTAACAGTCTAAGAAATGTTTAATGTTAACCTTAAAATTAACTTGAAAATTTGACTTCTAGGAAACTCCATGGGAATGGATCGTATGAACTCTGGCATGGATCGGCTTGGTGGCGGCGGTGGCATAGACCGCATGGGAGGTCTGGACCGAATGGGAATGGACCGCATGGACCGCATGTCAGATCTTGACCGGTTGGGATCCGGCTTTGATCGTATGGGTTCAGGGCTTGACCGGCTCGGGCCCACTATGGATCGTCTGGGATCAGGCCTTGACCGCATGAGCTCCAGCGTGGACCGCATGGGTCCTGGTGGGTTCGACCGCTTGGGCCCGTCCGGCATGGATCGCATGAGCGGCGGGATGGACTTCGCCTCTCCTATGGGCATGGACAGGATGAACACAGGCCTTGATCGAATGGGTTCAAACTTCGACCGCATGGGCTCTGGTGGCATGGATCGCTTCCCCTCCTCTGGTCTGGACCGCATGGGCTCTGGCATGGACCGGATGGGCTCTGGTGGTGTCGGTGGCCAGTTTGACAGACCTGCTGATATGGATCGTGGCAATTTCGGGACTCCTTTCAGTGGGTCTGGACAAGGAGGGCCAGGGTCTGGTGGAGCCAATGCCAGGAAGGGATGCCAGATTTTTGTCAGAAATGTAAGCATTTGATCTTAACTTCCTGTATTTGGTTTGTTTGCATTTTTTTTTTTTTTTTTTTTTTTTTGTTCGTTCTCGTTCATAACATAATTGTCTATTTTTTGCAGCTGCCCTTTGACTTCACTTGGAAGATGTTGAAGGACACCTTCAACTCATGTGGTAAGACCCTTTCCCATCAGGCTTTTCTTTTAGCCTATTTCTTGCTCTGTTTCCTTAATATGACTTGTGTGCGTTTTCTGACAGGCATTGTGCAGTATGCAGACATAAAGATGGAGAATGGCAAGTCCAAGGGCTGCGGTGTGGTGCGCTTTGACAGTCCTGAGACCGCCGAGCGGGCCTGTCGCACCATGAATGGCTACAGGCTCAACGGGCGAGAGATCGACGTCAGGATTGACAGAAATGCATAATTGTCATCTTTGCCTACTGATTCCTTCCACCCCCACACTATGCTTTCCAAATTATTTGTCCGTTACATATTTGTATTTGTGCCGAATGGTACACTTTTAGTTTTGCTTATGACTTTTAGAGACCAAATGTTTTTTTTTTTTCTCTCCCCAATTTTTATTGTGATGCTTTCCAAGAAATTGCCTTTGTTAAAGGTTTGCTAATAAATCTCAACATTGAGAACTTATCTGTGGTGTTGTGTGGTGCGTTTCTGTCCTGTTTGGCATCATCTCTGCAATTTGACATTTTAAGGTACTGCTTTCAGAGCTTTACCTTCAGTGCTACAAAACTGATGGTAAAAATGCATATCTTAAAAATTAAAAACATAAGAATTAAGATTAGTTAAAACAGTTAACATGAACTAAGAAGGAACAATGCATCTACAGCATTTATTAATCGTAGTTAATGCTACTTTTAGCATTTACTAATACATGTCAACTAACACAACTTCGATTTTAATAGTTAATGCAGTGTTAGTGTTCATTGTTCATGTTATTTGTGAACAATGTATTAACATTGTTAATGCCTTATTGAAGTTACCAAATTAATGCTACATAGACTACAAAAATAAACTACAACGGAAAAGCTGTATTTACTAAAAAAAGAAAAATACAATGAAAATGGCAAACCTTTAAAATTGTACACTACAAAATATACAAAAACTACACATTTTAAAGCTCTGTTTACTTAAAAACAATATAAAAGATGAAACCAAGTCTTTAAAAGTAATGTCATATACAGACTACAGAATATAAAAAATAGTATTTAACGTAAACTATATAAAAGTGTTTAAGAAATATATTTTTGTGTTTAATTTTTAAAGGTTTTTATGTAAATGCAGCTTTAGGTTTCTCTTTTTTTGTATTTCCTAGTGTATGAGACATTGCCTTTTTAATCTGTTTTGTATATTTATATAAATATATATATTTCTGTTGAATCCAATTGGGTTGGATATGAAAGTTATTAACCTTGAACCTATAATTTTCATCCTTATGTGAAATTCCCAGTTGCATAGAATCTCAATAAAAATTTTTGAGACTTTCCCTGCAGAAATTCATCAAACCAAAAATGATAATTAAACCTTAGTAATAGTTGTTCACATTAAGAATGGACTGACTGAACTGTGCAAAATGCAGAAATTGCAGGTTTCCACTGTGGCCTGTCAAATACAAGCTGACATTCATAATTCACTTCATGACATTTATGAAACACTGCATGTATAATCACGCACAAAACAAGTACTGTGATAAATCATAGTTTATGCTAGCATCAAATTCGAAATGTGGTTTTCAAATTTAATACCGCCACATATAAACCAAAGATCATGGTTACCTTTTTTAATATTCATTTAAAGATACAAGAACTAAAAAACAAGAATCTTGTGACTCAAGTCCATGAGTTGTATTTATTTAAGGATCTGAACAAATGTACACACATCGGTCCATTGGTCGTGGTCTTTCCATAGAGATAAATGTCTATGCTGTACATCAATGTCAATAGACACATTTCATCATGCTCTTTTGCTATTTAGGGGGGCACACAGCTTTTTTTTGACCACACACACACACACACGCAAACACAGCTCAACTGTTGGAAGAGTAAGCGATTGATACAGTTGTATGTCTTTGTATAGACTTTACAATCCCAACTGTAAAGTGTACACATATGATACAAAAAAAACCAAAACAGACTCAAACACAAAAAACGTCCTCGATGCTGGAAGAATGGGTGGGTTCGTGTGGACCTATAGGACACCTTTCGCAAGCCACTTGTGCAAAATAAAATACAAAAGAAACCTTCAAATAACATTTAAAATAGATTTTATATGTATTTAAAGATCTATATACAAATTCTCTAAGACACTATCATTGGTGAACCAGAAAGAAAGACTGAATCAGTGAATAGTATATAACTACAATAGGATTTATGTTGGCAAAAAAATAATTAAGGCAACCAAAATATGTGTGTGCTACACTTTACAAATGACTGCAGTAGTCCCTTTATTTTGGACACAGCAGCAATATCAATAGCAACTGGCCACTGCACATGATAAGAATCAGTGTTGCACACTTCCATAGTAAAATGAGACGCTCGCTTACTCAAAATCACAAACACGCTCAATGCATAGGCGCACACACAAATTCTATACATGTGGATTTACAATTTAATGTTTTAACTTAAATATTTCTGATTGCGATCATGGTAACAAGTTGTTTTACATATTTGGCCTCCCACGTAATAAGTTTGGTCCCATCTTTCAGTTTATGTCTTTTAATAACTAGTCCGCGATGACTTTTTGGTGGGAAAATCTGTGGAACAAATTTAAATAACCAGAATGTATAAAAACGAGCCAAAACAAGAATATAAAGATCAGGTGATGCGGAAAATGCACTTTCTTATAACATCCAGCATCTGTTATCATTCCTAATTTTCACATTAAAATTAAAAAAAAAAAAAAAAAGAAAATGATGGGGCTTTGGTTACTGCCAAATTTCACACATCAAACAGCCACTTGTTGGGATTTTGTAACTCTGAAACATGAACACTATTGCTGGCGTGATATTTCTCTGAAGAACCAATAAAAACAAAGCAAACCATGTTTGTGTGTATATATATATGTATATATAACATTCCCTAAAAATTTTTTAAAATAATAACCTACAACCCCATCTTGGGAAAAGTCTTGAGTCAAATCGGAAAACACATTCACAGTATGCAAATTAGACAATAAATGAAACACAAAACAATCAAAAAAATTATAATTAAACATAAATATTCTTATTATTACTCATAAATACATCTGGACATTGGTATTACTACTTGCTTGGTGTTGTTTATGGAATGGGTGAAAGGACGATGAAAATTACACTTAAGATGTGAAAAAATCCGCCCAGTAGAGCTTCCGGACGTCTGAAGAGTCCGAACCTCGTAGCTGCCCCTCTTTCCTGAGGTCTGATTACTGTTGGGACACATTGAAGTTTATGCAATTAATATGCAAGGAATAACAGACAATGGATCGTCGACGTCGAAAATCGCAAACTACAGCAAAGCGCGCACTTACTGTTTCACTCTCCCCTTCATCCTCTGGCAGGGTTTTAGGCCCTGAGCCGAAGTGCAGAGGAGAATATACCCAGCTTTTGTCTTCTGGAGGCTGCTTTTACAAAAGCCAGACAGCAGAGGGCACCAGAAAGAGTGGAGACAGAGACAGCCAAATATACGGAGGAAGAAAGAGAGGAAGACAAGAGTGAGGAATATCAGAAAAGCTGACAGACAGACATTAGTATGAGAGTCATTGTGAGCGTTAAAAGTAAGGTGGGAAAAGTAGTTGTTTGATATACAATGCAAATTGCCACTTTTCAAAGATTAAAATCAAGATTTTATGAATAAACAAAAGCTGTAATCTGGTTAGTAAACAAAGAGAAACTTTGAATGCGAAGTGAAGTGAAAGAAAAACAATCACCAACTAAGAGATTTTATAAAGACAACGTAAAAAAAACTCTCGCAACACTTTTTATTTACACACCATGTAAAATATTTCCATATGGAACAAATAAACAATGGAAAATACTGAAGGGTTTGACTTAATTTTATCCACCAGGATTTGATTGGAAAGCAAAAAGCAAGCACTGATATTATTGGCTACTACTATTTGTCCCCGCCCACAGGGCCTCGATTACATCAGCAGACAAGAAAAGTTGTTTCAATTCTACAGGAACTATAATGTTTTAATTAAAGACTATAAAACATAATTTTAATATTATTATTTAATATTACAAATATGACTTATTAATCAATATTATTAATATAGTGCACTACTATCTCCTGCATTATATAGGAACACTGACTAAAAAATAGAAATATATTTTGCAGTTGTGCATGACTACAAAATAGTTTTTGAAGGGGACAACAATGGAAAATTACATTAAAAATACTAGGCAAACATTTCCAGTGTTATTTTATAATATTTTTGAAAATGTTTTTTGTCCTTCAAGTAATTTTTAGTATGTTTATAACTTTTTGTAATTTTACATTTTTTGGTTACCATAAAAAAAAAAAAATATTTTACTACATTGGTTTACACTAAATGAAGAGGAAAAACGTTGCCTTGGAAACTAGATAAAATATATTTAAATCTTGTGTTGGCTCGTTTGCATACAGAAATCTTAAAGGTACAGCAACAACAACAGCCTGTTTAATTCCAACAGTCAAGGGTTACAAAAAGGCCTAAACTTCAGAGGCTAACTTGTTCTGATTATTTCTAAAACTACCTCTACAACTAGTTTCAAGTGGTTCAGCTATTAGACTTACAGCGTGCCTTCTTCTGTGTGTGACGGGCTGACAAACACAGACGCTGCCGTCAGAGAACTTACAAAAGAGATATGGACAAACAGAAACGGCAGACAATGAATGATGGCAGAAAGGTAAAGTCAAGGAGGTGGAGAGCTGTTTAGCGGTCGATAAAAGAGTGACGGAGCAGCTGGTGCAGGGAGTTAATGGATGAATAATTCAAGAGCTGGCGCTTGTGGGTCTCTAGGCCTCTGTTCAGCTCACGACTGAGTTTAAGAGCCTCTTTGGGTTTAACAAATGATAATGACGGCCATTTCTCAGTTTGTCCTCGGAGACATCCCTGTGGATGTCATTCAGTGTGTCTAATGTACTGGTGTTATTCAAAATGAACCCATACAATGATATCCTCAGCATTTAGCAATAAACAAGAGGACAGGGTCTTGCAGAAGTCATGCAGAAGATGAAAATAAAGAAGACCCAGTGGAGCTCCTAACACCCACCCACAGGCAAACAGAGACCCTCTGTGAGATCCTGTCTAGTATTGGAGATGTTGCCTTTAGTTACCAGTAAACCAACAATGACAACACTAGCACTTTTATTTTCGTGACAGTTAAGCATAAAACCTCTTAATTTTTTAAATATCTAAATTAATTCTTACATATTTAACAAAAGAATAGAACCAGCATAAATGAAAAATATATAGCAAATACTACCATGATGTATACATACTTAAAACATAAAATAAAATAATGTATTCTTATTGCGTAAACAGTAATGAGCACTTAAATTTGAATTAGAAGGAAAATCAAAAAAAACATATTGTCATAAAATTAATGCAAAAAATTTACTAAAACAGGCTTGATTTTCTTTATGCAATATATAGCTTCTTATGGGATTTTTTGAGTAAAAATATATAGAAACCCTTTAATTGAGATACAAATAAATACATTTTAGAGTTACGGCATTATAAAATATATTTTAACTATAAACTCCACTAAATTTGACTATGGATTACAAAAAATAAACTTTTCTCTTAATAAGTCTTAATATTTTTTTAAGATGTTTAACAATGTTTAGATACTTTAATTGGAAAGCAAGACAAAAAAATCTCATTAAGATTATTATATTTTTGCATACTCGAATGATTATGTTCTTTTATGTTTTGACTTTGGGTGGTTCTTACTCTATAGTTTTAGTACAGAGGAGTGAAGGGCTTACAAAATAAATGTCTGTAATTGGCACATCCTCATCCTCGTCCACAGAGGCACGGCTCGTACAGCCTGAGGCCTGACTGCCTCCGTCAGATTCCACCACTATCCTGGGGCTCGCCGGGACGGAGGAGGACGAGGCTTCTAGAAACGTCTCTGCAGCTTCACTTTACACAAGGAAGAGAAAAAAAAACCCCAGTAAAGATATTTTCTGTCAATAAGCCACAAAATTATTAAATGACTTCAGAAAAGTTGAAATACAGAGGCTAAATTGTATGGGCCACTTTTTTGTTCATAGTAACTATACAGTATGCTTTGGTTGTATTATTTGTAGACATTTACATTTCTATGACTATTTTGAATTAAGTTTTATTTATATATTTTTAGTTTTCATTTTAATTGTTGCTTATATAAAAATAAAAATAATAAAAATGCCAAAGGCGCTTAATAAATTTATTAAAATGTATTTCTATTAGTGCTGTCAAGCGATTAACCACGATTAATCACATCCAAAATAAGAGTTTGTTTACATAATATATCTGTGTGTACTGTGTTTATTTATTATGTATATATAAATACACACACATACAGTACATATTTCGAAAATATTTACATGTATATATATATTATTATATTTTATGTTATAAATAACTATATTAATTACAATTGAATATTTAATATAACATTTTTCTTAGCGTGTTTGTATTTATTTATACATAATAAATAAACAGTACACACTCATACATTATGTAAAGAAAAACATTTATTTTGGATGTGATTAATCACGCACTAATTTCTATACAGCTTTTTTTTGTAATTTTAGCACTTTAATGTGCTTATTTCTTTCTCATTTTTACATTTTTTGTTTTTAACTTCTAACTAATATATACTTTTAAAAATTATTTTATTCCACTTTATTTTATTTTAGCTCAATCAATCCCCGAAAACTGTTATTTTTAATAGTTTTAGTTTTATTTAATGCTACCCTATTTGTATGGAAGTGTGCGGCATGAACTTTCTTCAAAATATCTTCCAAGGTTCAAAAGTCACTTGATTTGCTGTGAAACGAGAATATATATTTTCTAATAAATAAATACTATTTAAATACAGAATGAATAAATGTAATTATACTTTCATGTTACAGAAATTAAATTTCTGGATATATTGCTAATTGTCCTGACTAACACAAAAACATCTGGGTACTTTTTGCCAGTGTGATTAAGCGCTTCCTGTTTGGTTATGCTCCTCTGTGGCAGTTACCATGGTGTCATTTTCCCATCACTATGAAGAGCTACAGCAGGTGAGCTCAGCTGAATGGAGCACATCTAATTCCTCATTCCCATGATACCCCAAATCTTACATCCGCACTGCTTTGGATTTAGCGGCAATGCATTTGCCTCATCTTTTATTTGCTTGCTCTTAAGTCCATTACACTTCATCAAGGCCTTTTTTTTCCCAATATGTCCAACAATATCTGCCTTTCGTAGGTGAATATTAAATAGTACGTGAAAGCAAATTTTCAGTTTTGAGTGCGTACCTGATCTCCGGCGATACCTGGGGAGCCACGAGGGTGGGTTCGCTGTCGTATCTTCCCTCTACTTCCACCTCCACTGTGATGGTTTGCTGGTCCTCATCTTGCATTCTACAAGAAGACCAGCAGAGGGCTCAACTAAACCACATGAAGTACATAACTAACCGTTCTCCATTCATTGAGGAGAAGATCAAACCGAGACAGAAATAAACATTGTAAAGTCTGCTAATGCAACAAACTCGGTCATTTCAGTCACAAAACTATCATACGGCTTCAGAAGATCTAGCAGACCAGTGTGTTTTACTTACGTTTCTTCATGGCTGGACTGGGTGTGCCTCCTGTATTGAAGAAAACAGGGAGTTTATTGTACCTGCTACGTCCGAGACGCGGGAATATTATAGAGCAACAGACGGGGCGTAACCTGTAGCGCGAGTGTTCGGAGGTGTCCGACGGGGAGCGTTCTGGGATGGAAAGGGAGGTGGTGGAGGAGAGCGTGGTGGCGATGGAGGCTGTGGTGGCCTCCTCGAATGAGGGAGGGGTGCAGGGAAGCACATCTGCCCGACCTGAAACCGGATTTAAACGTGACTAAAGCCATTAAGTTCTCATGATTATAAACGAAGAATGTACTTTGTATATGTTTACCATCGTCTTCAAGCGTGGGGAAGCTACGAGCTCCTCTCAGGTCATAGATGTTTTCGTCTCTTACAAACGGCAGCTGGCTGGCCGACCAGGCCGCCCCGGGACCGCTGTATTTGGCTGCAGCCAGACCCCCACGACCCCTCTTTGACGGAGAGGATTTCAGTGCTGAAAGAATGAGGTTCACACATGCACTTCAGTAATCATATAAGTTCAATATCATGAATGCAAATGAAACATTTTTTTTTCAGTAGCAGGGTTAAGGTTAGGATTTTCCTGTGGCGTTTGTTTTTCTCTAAAAATAAAAATCAAGTATGATAGCCACTAGAACTAACTAGTCTTTTAATTTGGTGAAATAAGTGTCATACATTATTAGCCGTTATTTTTAAAATACTCACAGGAAGACTTTCTGAAAACAGTAGTGCTCATGAATCTGAAGAACCTGTCTGCATAGAAAGACGGTCTGTGAACAGACACTGTGTCCTAAAAGAATGAAAAAAGAAAGAAGGATTAAGAGAACCATCCCAATTACTCTGAAACGTTGCAGCACATTCTGACTTATTCAAGTTGACTAAAAGTTTTTTCAGACCTAATAATCTTCATACAGACTTTAAATCAAATCAAAATCATGATTCTGTGGTAATTTGTGCCAAAACTACTGTCATAGAGCTTAACTAGCACTGAACCTGTCACATTTGTTTACTTCACACATATAAATGACACAAAAACATGCATTCATTTACATTATATATTATACATATGCTCAGCTGGACAGGTGAAGTGCCAATTAAAATCATACTAACACATTTTTCATGTCAGTTACCAGTTTAACGTCCATCATTCCTGGAGTCAACCAATCAGCCTTTAGGTAACATATACTCTATCTGTCACCTCCAGCTGACGCAATCAAGATATACCTATACTAGGTCTATAAATAACATAATTAGCATGGAAATGAACCGTGAACCATTGGCAGTATGCGGTAGACTGTTGCGTCATAGGCAGGGTTGGAGAAATCTCCTTTATTCACAGCTGAGCTGAGAGAAAAATGAGTGTGTGTGTGTGTGGTATATGCATATCCAGCAATAGCACAATTAGCACATCCTCTGAGAAAAACAGCCCCAAATTAGTGCACATCTCCCAAGCATTTCCTCCAAAACCCTGTAATTCTCACTAAACCCCATTCATGCTAATGTACCGCAGCAGATCATGCTTTATTCATATGAAAATGAAGGAAGTATGAGGAATTATACTGAAGGTCGGAGACCACAGAGTCTGAAAACACAGTTGGATGTTAACTTGGCCAAAGCTTTTCTTCCAATGTGATGAAATGGAGCGTCTTGCAACGAACAGTGATGTATTTCAGAAGGTCTTTTCTAGATAATAGTCAATGAAATTCAGTGTATTTCTTACCCCGTCATGGACTAGAGCCTTCCACGTATGCTCCAATTTCTTTATTAACCTAAACAGAAAATGAATAAAGCTATTCCACAGTGCTTCTAAATCATACTGGCAGAAATGAATCACATACTTCTTGATGTAAATAGTGAGTGGCATGAGTCGGAGAGATTGACACAAGCACCTGTAAGACTGCAAGATGTCGATTATTCCAATGTAGAGTAACAGACGCTCTCCTTTTCCATTGACTGCAGGAATACCACCCATCCTGACAGGCAAAGAAAACAAAACATAAAAATAAATAACTATGAAAGTCTAGTTTAAACTTTGCTCAATAGTGAAATGAAATGCGTAGCTAGATCTTTGGGAATAAAATTGCAACAGTGCTAATTAAAGAAGATGAAAAACAGCTAACAAACATGAAAAAAAAAGAAGAAGATTAAAACGAAGAAAACACAAATCAAAAAACAAACAACAAATAATCTCTTTGTTCACTTCTAAAAATCTGTGTTTAAATAAACAAGTAAAAATTAAGAAAAATTAAGTAAAAATAAGATTAAAAAACACAAAAAAACCCTGTTTTTGTTCACCTTTTGGTTAGTAAATATGAATTTATTGTTTGTAGGTTATTTACTTCTATAATGTGACATATTTACAGATAAAAACAGGATCTCTAACGGGACACTTTATTTTATCCTGATTTTTTAAAGATTACAAAAACATTTTTTAAAGTAAAAAAAAACATTTGACTTATTTATGCTGAAAAATCTTTCCCAAAGTTAGCTAAATCTTAAAAAAAGTGTAAAAACTAAAGTCTAAATAGATACAAAACCAAAAACAAAAATATTAGATTAAAGTAAACAGAATAAAAACCCTAACAAAGCTGTATTTTTTTGTTTAGTCAATATGAATCTGCTAACAGGACAATTTATTTTATCCAAATTTGCTAAAGATTACGAACACAAACTCAACCCTTTTTGTATAAAGAAAAATTTAATTCACATTTGATTCAAATTTATTTAAACAAAAATGAAAATAGAAACATGCCGAAAAGCATTTCTCAAATGAGAAAGAAAAAAAGAAAAGAAAACTGACCGATAAAGTGTAAAAAAACAAACAAACAAAACCCCAAAACAAAACAAACAAAAAAAGGCAACAATTTGATGTTTGCAATCCTTTAGCGTCCATAAATGCATTTCCAGATGAAACCGGATAAGTAACATGATGGGACTTAGTTTTCTAAAGATTACAAACGCAAATTCAGAGTTTTTAAAAGAAAACAAAAATAACATTACAATTTTGTAATCGCATTCCTGTAACATTCCCGAAAATGCATCACATATCCTTTTAAATATCCTTTATATATGTCAAACATGGACTAATTTCAGCAACTCACGTGTCCTCGGTGTCAATGTCCTCTCCACAGGCCGACGCTCCCTGTATGGACTCCATGGCAGTGGAGTAGAGCGCTTTCTGTGCCAGCGGCCTCTTTTCATCACTGTTGCCCTGAGATCCCTCCATCTGCTGCTCTTTCTCCGCCTGATCGATGTTGTGAACTCCCAGCAGCAAACTATAATCCATAATCTTAAAGCTTTCCAAGACCTATACACCAAAAACACATCAATATTCGTCCTGAATGGCTCTAGAGAACAGGACACTATGGAGAACTTACCAAACAATCTCTCTGTAACGTCTTGACCAGAGCATTGTACGTGTCTGTATCCAGCATGAGACCCTCTGGTATGTCCTGCATGAAATCAAGGTCTTTGAAAGTGGGCCTCGCCTTTTCCCGCTCTTTTTTAGAGGCCCGTCGCTTGTAGGTGGAGCCCTTCAGGTCGTATTTGAGGTGCATGCGCACCACCCTGGGCAGGACGTTGTTCATGACCACCATTCGAATGTTCTTCCCGCCCGATTGTACGCAATACAGACCGAAGAACTTGGGCAATAAAGTGCGAGGATTCTGATTCAAGTTCTGTAGGAAATAAACATGTGGCAAAAACCAAACACGATTTAGTCAAAATGAACAAAGATCGAAACATAATTAATCTAAACATCTGTCGAAGAATGTGGACATTTGTATTTGTTCATTACAAGCTTTGTAAAATGTATTTTCTATTTATTAAAGGAATAGTTCACTCCAAAAAGTACAAATCTGTCTACATTTATTCATCTGATATTGAAATTCTGTGCGCTATAATTTGGTACATCATGTTTAACGAACCTTTAAAGTGAAAATACAAATGACGAGGTCAAGACCCACAGAAACCTTGATATAAGATATTTAGCTACATTTTCTGCCTTTTCCAGTTAATCTATTCTTTAAAGAAATATTTCACCCCAAAAAAGTTTTAACATTATTTTGTTGCTATTAAATACATTTTATTCAAATTTTGTGCACTAAAATGTATTGTGACAAGTTTGCAACTTATGTTTAAATGTGAAAATACTAATGAATTGGATTCTGCAGATTTTATGAAGGTAAATGTAAGATTTTCTAAGATGCTTTTAATACAAAGCAAAGAAAATGTATAAAATTAAATTGAATGGAACACAATAGGTCAACATGTCTAGAAGTAAATATAAGCAATTATTAGAAGTTTAAAAAAATAATAATTTTTTTTGCAGTGTATACAATATCCAAGACTTTCAGCTCTGATTTAAGACATTTTAGGACCGATACCGATAAGCCGATTATTATTTTCAGGTTGATATTTTGCCATAAATATTAGCTCATCATTAGGCTACATACCACTTTCTATTATTAGACTGTAATATATCATGCAATACATATGTGTTGTATAATATATGCACCCGCTTTCGAGATATCGGACATATCGGTTGATCACTACTTTGAACTGTATCAAAGTACAGCAATTCACCATGTAATATCCAGAAAGAAGCTTCTGATTTAAGACCTTTTAAGGGCTTAATTTGAAGGAGGCTGATTTAATACTTTTTAAGACCATTTTAAGATATTCAGCAAAGAATAACTTTTCGGCCTTTTCCAGTAGTTTCATTAGTTGAATGAAATCTTTGAAGAAATATTTCACCCCAAAATTAGAGCTTTGTTGTAATTTATTCATTTTACTCAGACTTTGCATGCCAAAATGTACTGCGCCAAGTTTTACAAACATACAACTCAAGTTTGAATATGGGAAAATAAAAATGAGATATTCATCAAATCATTGTTTTGGCTTTTTTCTCACACAAAAAGTACATTTATGATATTTATATTTATATTTATGGCATCACGATTTGGAAAATAACAGTTTATAACAGTTTTAAATCATGTGAATATGGCACTGTTTATCATTACAAAATCCCACTTTTGGATTAAAAAACTGAAAAAAAAAAAAATATTTATATGGCATGCAAATCACACTTTTGTTAATCCACGTTTATTAAAAGCATTTATGCATTAAATTAAGTTAAAGGCTATTAGTTTTTCTGCATTCCAGACAACACACTCCATTTCAACCTTAAAAAACACCTTTTATAAGTCAATTACATTCATTGTGCCAGTTAATGTTCCAGAGCATAGTAAAACCACCTGATTCCAATTAGTTTGGAGTTTAAATCCTCTTAAAAGTCACCACACAAAAGCAAAGCAATGAAGCGGATATCCAACCTAGAAAAGCTTTGTGACACCCATCACCTTCGCACAGGTGTCATGTCCTACAAGATACGATCAAAGAAGAGAAACAGAATGAGGAAAAGAGCCAAACAGTAATAAAGACAGGTTTCTGTAGACCACGAACTGGCCAAGGTCAGCATTGTTGCTAAACAACAGCTGATCCGTCACCATTCATGGGCTCATTAGCTCCAGATGAATGGATGGAACAAGCCAAGCCAGTAGCTGGTTAGACTCTGCTGACACTGAGAACCCATTTAGGCATCATCTAAAAAAAACTAAAAAAAAACTCATGTTCTCTTGGAAACCAAACCCTTTAGTACTTATATTGTGGATTGAAATGGTCCACTGGAGACAGAAAGTTGGAACGGGCACGGCTTACATGCTAATTGTGTCATTTGTTTTGTTATTCAGGTAAATAGTAGACATATCGCCTCGGGGAGAAATTAGTTCAAAATAGCTTGTTGGGTAATCAGCAGTGTTGTTGTTTAACCAGGCAGTTGATTTGTGACAGCATGTGATAATGGGCTAGAAAGCTTGTTTCTCAAAAAATACAGAATGTTTAACAATGCAACATAAACAGTATATTTTATCCTAGCTTAAACTGCTGCTGAAAAATGTATAAAGGTCTGCTTCAGTGATACACCGATATATCGGCCAGGCTGATATATAGGCGATAGTTCCAATATAGGCCTATATTAAATATAGAATAGATATACTGCTTCATATTTATCAGTATTATATTAACTATCAGCTAATTTACTCTCTAGATATTATATTGGGCACTGAAAAGCATATCACTAATTCTATACCAATCATTCTTGCCGATACTGATAAGCCGATAATTATTTTCAGGTGGATATTTTGCCATAAATATTAGCCCACCATTAGGCTGCATATCACTTTGCACTATATCATGCAATACATATGTGTTGTATAATATATGCACCCCACTTTCGAGATATCGGACATATCGGTTGACCACTAATTTGAACTGTATAAAAGTACAGCAACTCACCATGTAATATCCAGGAAGAAGCTTTTGCAAAAACTCTGCCTCCTTGTGCATGACCGTCTTAATGATGAACTCATCATCCTTCGTGACGTAGAAGACTGAGCCACTGGCTCCAGGATTGGACAACTCAATCAGTGGTTCGTTACAGAGCGAATACTGAAGGCAATCACAGATTGAGATAGACTTAAACAAACGACAACAAATTTTGCTTGATTAATTCTTCAGCAGTCCAGGTGTTTATGATAAATTTCAGCCTTCAGCTTATATTTCTCACCAAATAGTCATCCGGCCGTATCCCGAAGAGCTCTCTGAAGTAACGAAAGGCGACGGGAGCATAGGTTTTGAAACGGAAGTCTGGGAAATGATGGGCTGGCGTCAAGTTGCTCCCTTCACTGGAAGAACAAAGATAAGATAATTTTTTTTTAATGTGAAATTCCACATCCACCCTTAACCTCAGACAGAGAGCGCACCTGGGGAAGAAGATGCTTTCCACCACATAGAAATCCTGCATGAGGACGTCCCGCTCAGGCTTGGAACTCAAGTTGCCAACCGTGTAGCCAATCCCAAGCTGAATGGCCCCCTTGAGTGCTGAAGATGTGGTCTGAAGGGGATACAGATGAGGTGAGTCTCATAAATATTAACCCTAAACCCAGAGATTGATCTTCTGCGTTTTCTGTTTTGATGTCACTTGTGACCACATTTCTAAAAAATACTATTATCAGCTGATTTAGCACCAATATACTGTCCATCCTTGAAGTAATTAAAATAATCTGAACAGAATCAATATCAAATCAAGAAAAAGTTGCTGAAATTGAGTAGGCCCAATGCACCTTCTTATACGTGGTTTCTCCAGAAGCGTCCACTCCCCTGTGTCCGATCTTCTTCCCATGGGACGGCTGGCCTGATGATGAAGGCATCTGGTATAAAGAGTGTAAATATAAGATACCACCAACCTGCAATCCCTGCATAAACAGGTTCACTTGCAGTCAAACAGTGGATATTGTTGATATGTGAGAAAAAGGAACATACCTCTGTTATGAAAGCCTTTTTCGATATAGAGTCTAGGAAAGAAAAAAAAAAGTGATTGAGTGGATATTCACAACAATATCTGAATAAAAGTATCAGATTTCATCATTTGCAAAATGAAAGTACTAACAGTCAGCCCTAAAGATCATGAAACCAAATCAGATTTTTGT
Organism: Enteromius mattozi; assembly: GCA_032359235.1. Taxonomy (NCBI): domain Eukaryota; kingdom Metazoa; phylum Chordata; class Actinopteri; order Cypriniformes; family Cyprinidae; genus Enteromius; species Enteromius mattozi. The sequence goes on from JAUMHE010000079.1 coordinate 6,577,530, forward strand.
GAAAAATGAACAAACTAAGACATATTCATCTGCAATTATAACCAGACTTCAAGAGTCAGCGGGTCAGACAGCATCAGCCAACTTCATTATTCAGCCTCCATTTATATTCCGTCGCCGCCCCTCAAGCATCAGCAGCAGCTGTCAACAGAGACTGGGGCGTTTGTTGACAAAGATGGTTTGATAAAAATACACCATGTGAAGATGACGGCTAGATTCCTTGAGCTGTGCTTCTCACCCCACAGTCGTCCCAGATGCACATGCTCCCATTCAGTCGTGTTCCTCGGTTTCCATGGCATCCCAATCAAGGTCAACAAGCTTTCTCTGAGATTGCATATGTATGTGGCATCAACAGACACATGCTGCTCTAAATAGGGCACTGGCCGCTAGACAGAGCAGCTCATAGCCATCCAATAAGAAAGCAACGGCAAAACTACTGCTGGAAAATCCAGCTAATAACAGCTTCAACCCAAAAATTTACATTCTGTTTACTCACCCTCATGTTGTTTCTAACTTTTGTTCATAGAACAGAAAAGGAGAAATTCTGAGAAATGTGATGGTTGCTCTTTTCCTTCGCTAAGAATGAATCCAGAGATTTTAAGCTTCAAAAAATACATCATAAAAGTGGTTTATATTACAATAAAACATAAAATAAAAACGATTCCTTCTAAATCCAAATTAATTTGTGACTTAATGACTCAATCATCTGGCTACAACAAGTGTAAGCTCACGGGAGAGGAAAGTCTTAACATCTATCCTGACCACATTAGTTTGTTTACAAGTCAGATCTTCTAAGAATCGTTCAAAAGAGTTTAGAAAATCAGAACAATTCATTCACAAATCAAAACGAATAAGTTCTTAACTTAGTGACTTAATGGTCCAGTCGCAATGATTAGTAGCTAATCTTAACAAGTTATTCATTTAAGTCAGATTTTCAAAAAATACTAAGAATTTACTGAATCAATAATCAGTTTGCAGCTTTACTAAATCAATAATCAATAATCAGTAGCAGCTAGAGGTGAAATCTTAAAAATATGTCCTAAATACATTCATTTGTGACTGCTAACATATCATTTTAAATGAAATCTTCAGAATAATCAGAATAATTCATTTACAAATCAGAATGAACCACTCTTTGACTTACTGATGTGGTCACTACAATTAGTTATTAATTACAGGGACTCTTAAAGTCTTAACATCTGACCTAACAATATTATTTTGTGATTGTGAACAAATAAGTCAGATCTTAAATTAAACCTTTGAAACTACTTTGTTCACAAATTGGACTCAATCAGTTCTTGTGTCACTGTAGTTTGGGGTGAACTACACCTTTAGGATGGTAACTGTGTTTTGGAGCATGGTACCTGGTTTCCAGCTGGTCAACCATCTGGACCACAAGCTGGTAGACCAGCTAAGATGGTGTAACCCACTGGAAGCTAGTTTGCTGCTAGTCAAAGAAGTTCTATCAGCTACCAGTACTAATGGCTAGCTTGGACTAGTTAATGTCCAGCTATAAATTCATTACCGGCTGGATTTTCCCCCAGCAAGCTTGAAATCTTTGGTATATTTGTTGTTGTATCATACATGGAAAAAAGTTGGACGCACAAAGTTAGGAAAAACATGATGGGTACAATGTCCCAAACAAACCAATTTTCCATTTTCACCTCTGAAATAGCACATTCACACCAACAAGCCTCATGACCAAGTTAGTTCCTGTTATTTCTGAATCCAGCAGTCAATGTGTTTGGGCAACATTGTGGTTCTCCTTAAAAGAGCTTTTTCCTAGACCTTGTTCACCATGATAGGTTTGGCATTGGTTCAAGCTTGAGCACAAACATGCAGCAGGATTTCTCCAGGGTCGACCACACATCCAATAAAGAGCATTAGACCAGAAAAATTCTGCTTTAATTCTATATGAACAGAAAAAATGTAACTGAGATCTAAATTGACCATTCACGCAGGCTAAGCTGCATCATTGATGCACAAAATGTTTACTTTATTAAAGAAGTTTAAGATTCAAAAAACAGGTTTTAAAACATCTGGTAAACGAAGTTAAACTGACTGAGTGTAATATCATTAATAGCTAAAGGATTATAAAATGAGCTTAAATTACCCCAAATAAAATGAACTCGACAAACTTCTAAAACACAGGTTACAGCTCATAACATCTCTAGTGCTAATGAATTAACAAAACACCTCCTGAAATCACTCTGGATAGGTGTGATCACAGCCAGCTCAAAACGGACTTGAAATAAAGAACTTGACGACAGAACCTTTGAGGTGTCACTTGACACCTCAAGCTAACATTCATTATGTAGCACTAAATTTACCAAAGATTTAGCATATATATGCTACTTCGAGTTAAATATATCATGTGGTATGACTGCAAAAATTTAAATACTGGAAGTAAAACCATGACAAAACACGAAGGACAGCTCATAATCTGGTAAAACAGAACTGTATAAAGCAAACCAAAGGAATCAAGAGACTGTAAAACCATTTTGAAGGCTCACTTCTGATCTGAGAGATGAAAACAAAAAGACTAAGTTCCTCTTGTGAATTTTCATTCAGGGTAATGAGCCATTCAGCGGATTTATTCAAAGTTCATTGCTCTTCTAAATAGACACCCAACAATGCGCTTGATTCACACAACTCTAGTTTAAACAAGTACAGGGACATTTTTTTTGCTCTTAAGTTTATAGTGTGCATGTGTCAAACAAAGTATAATTTGAAAGGCTTTGGTGTTCAAATATACACAAATGCCAAGTATAGTTTGAGCTTTACAATTTTCACCTGGCGGACAATCAAACAGGTTTGTGCATGCTATAAACACGGAGCGTACTTTGAAAAGGCCATGCTGTTCATCTGTACTTTCACTTGCATGGCTGATGATAAAACAGATTTGCTCATGCTATGAAATGGTGTAGGCTATGCATTTGGCTAAAAGCAAATTCTTAGCATTTGCGTAGAAGCTGAAGTATTATTTGGGCTTTACAGTTTTCACTTGGTGGACGATACAAGAAGTTTGCACATGCTATCAAATGGAGTATACTATGCATTGGGCTGTACAAATGCTCTTAGCATTGGTGTCATGTACATGTACATACTTATTATAGTAACTAGGTAATAACTACGCACTAACCCTGAACCTACACCTAAACCTACCCCATATAGCTACTTTAGGTAGGTACACTGTACAAGAAAACCAACTATGCTTGAATATTTAGTCTTTTTTATGGTTGCATCCTGTGACACCACATCCTGTTTTGACTTTAGATGTTTTTGGCACCTGTTGAACCACACCAGAGTTTGTTTAGTCTGAACCGTGTCTGAACGTCTAATGCACATGGCACACTAAATTGTGAACACTTGACACATATGATTAGTTCAATTTTCCAGGATTTGCGGGAGAGATGTGTGTTGCGTTTTTTACCAGAATACACTTTACCAGAATAAATGGAGATCAACTAAAAACCGGGTTTTCAAAAGTATGTGAAATATGTAAAGTTCGCCGCATTCTTTAAAACGGTTCAAGAGTGATGCAGCACTAAAAAACAAAAACAGAATGTGATTGGTTGCTTTACCTGTCAGTAATATGGCCTCTTTTAAAGCGCCCAAGGTTCCCAGCCTGAAGGTCTGGCTACACAAGACTAGAGTTCGTCTGGGAGCAGATCAAGACCCCCTATTTCAAGGTCTCAGGGGGCATTTACACAACAACGTTTTCAGCCAAAAACTGGAAACTTTTTATGCATTTCACCTGTTCGTTTACACAACAATGGCATTTTGGGGACTGAAAACACCACCATTATTGCTTCTGTGTAAACACCCAATACGGGGACCTTTGAAAACGGTCATTCACGTGTCTAGTACATGTTAGGTATGTAGATATGCGATTTTAGATAACGATTTTAAAGGCAATTGCGATAAAAAACACACAACAATGGCGGAGTGGATTTACTATATAAACGCCAATCGTTTTGAAAACATTGTCGTGAATACGTGAAACTTTTTAAAAACGCAAGGGAAAAGATTTTCCGTTTTTGACTAGGAGGAGACGTAGTGTGGTGTAAACGTAGCCTCGGTTCGCTTGTTTGGTGCACACAAGGGTTCGGGTGCCAGGGTTTACACTATTTCAAGTTAAGAGAGCAATCACAACATAGTTTGTTTTAATCAAACCAAACCTGCCAAGTGAGAACACACATTAAGAGATCTGGGTCAGAAAGAAACCATTCGTAAAACCATGCAGCTTTTGGTGAGGTTATGATGCCTTGAACACAAATGTGTCGAAGAAGGACTCTTGTAGGAGACGCCCTGCTCCCTCTGAGGTGCCGATGAGATTGAGTGTCTTCCAGAATCCCGGTCTTGTCTGCAGGCTGGCCTATAAAAAGCTCCATCCTCTTTGGGGCATAAGCGAGGGGGGCAAGGAATACAGAGAGACACTATTATGCAATTCTTGCTTGTTTTCCATTTCCCACCCGAGCTTGAAAACTCCCAGCAGCCTGAGCTATTAGAATAACACGAGCTGAGGAAATAGACAGAGTGTGCAGACAGACCTGCCCTGTTTTGCAAAGCGATATCAACACTATACGGCTTTGAGTATAGCCTAGGGTTTGATTATATATGCATCTCATGGGATGTTATTTGAATAAACCGAGAAAGCCATGTCTGGATGCTTTAATTGTGTACATTTACTACCACCACTACATGACTATAATGAAGTGGGTGCTTCAGACGGTCCACTTAGCAGTAATAACCTCGAAATTGATTTATAATTAATTTACAATAAAGATCTTTTCCTATCTCGACCATCATCGGTTCAGTGCTGCTCCTAATGAGCCGAGTTAGACGGCCACTGAACTGAACAGCAACAGATATTTATCATTCAGACAGGCCGAAACATTACAGCTTTAAATTGAGTGTGTGAGGTTTTCAGTGTTTTCACTTTAAGTCGCTCCTTGTTTTTTACTTGATTTAAATTTTTTTAATTTTGCTATGATAGGATAGTGTAGAACAGTCAGCAATCAAAATGAGAGAGAGAGGGGGCCAGGATTCAGAAAGGTCAAGCCAGAATTCAAACTTGAGTCTCGCAACGGCGCTATATGTCGGCTATACGTTGGCGCCAACGCTTCCAGTAAATTTAGCTGTTAAAAACAGTCTATTATGCAAAACGGTATTTGTTAATATATTATTTTAATTTGTTATCATAATCATAATAAACACAGTGATTGGTAGCGGAAAATTGTTGACTCGATTGATCAATTCGATTGAATCAGTTCTTGACTCGCTTAATTTTCTGGTCGCAACAATTGGCATCTAAAACAGTATTTGTTATCACATTATTTTAATTTATTATTAGAATCATACATACGTTCAGGGCCGTGCAGAGACGTTTGAAGGGGCGGGTGCTCAAAGTTCAAAAAAGGAGTCACATGGCAGACTATCTTACAGAAACTCATGTTCATGAAGAATCTACTATGTAATGTTCTTTGAATTAAACTATACAAAAGAACTGATTCGCGAAAAAAAACCAACCTCCCCTCACTATACTTCTCAAATAAAGGGCAATATCAACAAGTCACTCCCCTACACATCTCTCTCCATGATGGTAACAGTTACACTTTTATATAAAAGGGCTTCAAATGAACCAAACCCACCCAAACTAACTTGAACATAAACACACATAACATCACTAATACAAAAACCCAACTGTCTT
>JAUMHE010000079.1:6589522-6603059 GCA_032359235.1 Enteromius mattozi
TCAAAATACGAAACATGTTTGATATCCTTTGATTAGATATAAACATTGTCTGTGCCTATTAGAAATTACATAATTTTAAAATAAAATATAATTACGCTTTGGTAAATCATCATTTTGAGATAAAACACTGAAATGATAAAATACTCACAGTTATTAAAAGTCAACATTGTCCATTAATAATTATAAGATAGTGTCAAAATTCTGAGATAAAGCCATAATTAAGACAAAAACGTAAAATTATGACATGCTAAGTTAGAAATATGAGGGAAAACGAGATTTTGAGCCCTAACTGAGAACAAAAAATAAATGTATAAAATTAGTAAGCCATTATTATGAGATTAAAAAAAGTCAAAATTGAGATAAATTCATAATTCTGACATATGGTCAAAATTATGAGTCAAAATAAGATCAAAGAAACATAATAAAGTCCCAATTCTGACATATATGGCTGAAATGATGAGACAGATAATTATGGTGTCATAATTACAACTCAATCTCGACTTTTTGTCATAATTATGACTGTCATAAGTTTGTCTTTCTGTGTCATAATTTTGCTTATGACTTTAATCTCATAATTCTGATTGGTTATAGTTGTTTTGGAAATGGGCTTGCATTTTTTTTTTTTTGCTAACTAGACTCCGCTAAGACTGCACGTCCGCTGTAATGCTTTTCATACTTGAACAAACAGGTTTTATGACATGCTGATTTCCATCTCTCACCTGTACTTTTCCAGGGAAACTTCGTTGCCGTCTATGTCCGTGGCAGTGAATTCATAAATGGATTTGGCCAGCTGCCAGTCCTCTAACTGTGCAGACTGAAAATAAAAACATGCTGGTATAAACAAATAGGATAGATTTCAATATATATCCACATATCAGAAGTAAAGAATAAGAACACTGTTAGTGACACATTCAAACAGACATTAGATACAAATCTCTGTATTTAAATTCCAGGCGCAACTAAAAAAACGGTAAGGTAGTTACACATTTTAAAATATTGGCCTTTTAAGAGCATTTCTTACCATTGTCTGCAACACTAGAGAGAAAACGACAGCGGACCCTAAGAAACGCATGACTGCCTTTCAGTACTAACTACTGAAACAGCAGGCAGCGTATTAGATCAAATCCTCTTAAAGTGCCTAAATCTCCAGAACACTGAAAACCCTGCATATATATATAGGCCTCCAAATAAATATTCACTGGACTCTGAGGCTGTTTCTTTCTGATAGGTTGATTTTTTTGCTGAGTACTCTCGGCTTGAAGCTTGTACATGTGGGGCATTTGATGGGAACTCCTACTGAGGTCAAAGGTCACTGGGTGACGATCTTACACAACTGAGAAAGCTGATAGCTTGATGTGCGAGTTGGCACGTGGTCCACATACAAGATAAGTCACTGACGTATGCATTATATAAATATTACTGCTTCTAAAGTGGAGTAAAGTACCAAACGCGTGATATTTGATTTGGATATTGATTCAGGAAAGGATTTAAAATATTACGAAATGATATAATAGGGCTAATAACGAATGAGGCAATGTTTTGACTCGCACTAAACACAATAAAATAGTCATGAATATATATATATATAGTCAAAGCATTGTAAGTATATATATATATATATATATATATACACCAAGTCATACTTCAGAGGGGGAAAAAATCAGCCATAATTCAAACTATGGCATACTAAGTCATAATTATGAAAGTCAAAATTATATTGAAGATTAAGCTGTCATTATGGTGTAAAATTGAGATGATTATGCCATAGGACTAAAGGCAAATCATTTTTTTGGTCATAAAAATGAATTGTTTTCCTCACAATTTCATTAATGATTTGTCATCATAATTTCATTTAGTTTTGGATCATAATTTGACTTTTTAAACCATAATTAAAAAGCAGTCTTAGTAGTATATTGTCATTTGTTTAAGCCATTTTTGGAGGCTTACCACGGTTATGTCAAGTTTTTGGACATGATGTTCTTTTAGGTAACATGTAATAGCATTTATTTTATATATCAAAATATCATAAACATCACGATTTTATTTTTTACATTTATTTTAAAATATATGTAATGGACACAAAAATAGATGCATGCAACAACAACAATAAAAAAGATTGTAAAAATGTTCCCACGTTAGATTATTAGATAGTTGTTGTTGCTGCGCATTATTTATACAGGCTACGACACACAAAGTCTAAAGACCAAAGACCTAAATACACTGAAACTAGATCTCTGATCTTACACAATAGGACTGATTGTGTAAACCGATGATCAAACATTCACAAAACCCCGTGATTATGCAGCACATAACCTCATATTACCAGACTGCTTAATATGATTCAGATTGGCAAGTTTAAGTTACAGATGTATTTAACTTTACCATACCATTGCACCAATGATCCCACTGCTCGATAAAACCCCGAACAGCAAGAAACGATGGATAAAGGCCATTTTTTATCTTCTCGCTTTGCAAAGTCCAGCAGGCGAATCGATTCTTTTTTAGTGAATCAGTTGAACCGGTACACAGAACGATTCGCTAATGAAGCTTTTCTCACGTGAACACCTCGATTCATAATGACAATAAACTCCCGTATATTAATAAAACACAATTAATGGAACAATATAATGTTCCTTCATGCTATATTTAAAGGTTTTAAAGAATGTGATAGGCTCTGAATATTACAGATGAACAAATGAATCACTGAATCTTTTTGCAAATCGGTTCTTTGTTCGAAAGAAACTATTCGCTTTCCTCCGTTTCTAGAATGTTACACAACCTCCCCCCGTTCCTTGTTTGTTTTCAAACTAAATGCATTAACTATGCATTAAGATTATTTGCAGCTTATTAGCCAACTATTTTAAATGTATTGTAGCTATTATCAACATAACACAGTAAAAGTTCATAACGTTACATTAACAAAAACATGCGAAATCAAAGTGCGCGCTTTGGCGTAACGTCTGACGTCATATACACGCGCCACCGGCACACAAACGTGGAGTAGACGGATCGAAAAAGCGGTCTGTTTTGATCGTAATATTTTCATCTTTTTAGCGCGATATGGATGACGAAGAAGAGACATACAGACTATGGAAGATCAGAAAAACCATAATGCAGGTAAATTAAAGGCTATATAACTGTATGTGCTGCGTAGTAGACGGTTTATTGTGATGCATAACATACAGTACGCCTCCAAATAACAGCAATATATCCTTATAATATCTGTCTTTATCCTTCAGCTGTGTCACGATCGTGGTTATTTGGTGACACAGGATGAACTGGATCAGACTCTCGATGAGTTCAGAAGCCAGTTTGGAGACAAACCCAGCGAAGGTCGACCGCGACGAACCGATCTCACGGTCCTGGTCGCCCACAACGACGATCCGACCGACCAGATGTTTGTGTTCTTCCCCGGTATGATGCATCTTCAGCAACAAGCTCCTGTTCGACGTTACGGTACGAACTGTTGAGGAACGCTTGATTTATCACATCTACCGTGCTCTTGCTTTCAGAGGAACCAAAGGTGGGCATCAAGACCATAAAGATGTATTGTCAGCGCATGCAAGAAGAAAACATCACCAGGGCCATCATTGTGGTCCAGATGGGCATGACGCCCTCCGCCAAACAGGTAAAGCAAGCATGCACGCTTACATTGAGAGGAACGCTAACTATTAAGACAGTTAAAGCATGTGTTTGTCTTCAGTCTCTGGTAGACATGGCGCCTAAATACATACTCGAGCAGTTTCTTCAGCAGGAGCTTCTCATCAACATCACCGAACACGAGGTGAGGAAACTGCGTTTTTACAAGGAGGAGAACTGGATCAACTGACAATAAGAGCACACTTCACAGTGTTTTATAGTCCAGTCAAACCCAAAATTATTTAGACACCATATATATGTGTATATAAATACACACATAAACCTTAATACAGTGAAGTACCAGGACACTTTGAGCAGAGTATGTGTTTTAGTTTAATTGCTAATGCGCACAGACGGAACAGAATAAAGCATTGCTTGGTAAGTGGTTGTCCTGAACTGGTGTTATCTAGTTGTGTCTTAAATTAAACAGATTACAGCAGTTCATTAGATACCTTTCTATCAAAGTTATCCGTTCTGACACAGTTTCATTACTATTTTCTAAACTATGTTGAATAAACTCTTTAAATAAATGTTGGTTTCTGCTGTAAATCTGCTAGAATTTCATAACATCGTAACGATAACTATAAAGTTTTGGTACATGTATTACAGCTATAATTAGGAATATCATTCGTGTGACTGGAAGAACTTTTTTTTTTTCCCAACTGATGAATGATAAAACCATTGACAGCCGATGAAATGACGTCATGGTGTGGGTGTTTTAAAGCCCAAAAACACACTGCACAATTGTTGGCTGTCCCAGATAAGAGACTGGCATCGTGGAAATTTCTGTGATCGTGGCTCCTGACCTCGGGCTTAAGGCGTTTAATATCTTTAGCGACTCCTCATTTGGTCATTTACACAAACGCTAATATTGCACATTAGTGTTATTTCCAGATAAATGATGTGTTTTTATTTCTTTCAGCTTGTTCCAGAGCACATAGTCATGACTAAAGAGGAAGTGACCGAGTTGCTGGCGCGGTAGTATCCTTTGAGTTTCGGCTGAAGTTGATAACAATGATACCATTATAGTTTATTCATTTTTTTTTTTTTGATTTACTTTTACAGTTTTACTTAAGCTTGAATAGAAGAAATCTTGCCGTTTACTTACCCTCAAGTTGTTTTTAATAACCTGTACGAGTTTCTTTCTTTTGTTGACCACAAACGATGATATTTTATAGAATTGGTAACTATTGACGTACATGGTATGAAAAAAAAAAAAACTATATGTAAGTGAATGCCTGCATTTATTTTAAATAATAAGTGGGGTTTTTTTCAGTTAACCATAATTTTGTCTTAAGTTGCTGGAGTATATCTGTAGCAATAGCCAAAAATACAAAATTATACATTTTTACTTTATGCCAAAAATCATTAGGATATAAAGAAAAGATATTTTTGTAAATATCAAAACTTAAATTGATTAGTACTATTATTTTCAAAGTGTTTTATCTCAGCCCAATATTATCCTATCATAACAAACCATGCATCTTTTTTATTAAGCTTTCAGATTACGTATAAATTTCAGTAAACTTACTCTTATGACTGGTTTTGTGGTCCCGGTCGCATTCGTTAGGTTCAGTTGGATGGTTTACTGTAGTAGTATCTCTAGTTGGTGCTTTAAATGGGTTAGTTTAGCCTTAACTAGCTCCTCTCCAGTAAACTAAAGGAAAGCCAGCTTCCCAGAATTCAAGCTGGGGATCCTGTTGCCCGTTACTTTGGTTTAAAGAGAGGCCAGGTAGGAACTCAAACGTTTATTTTCTTCTCATCTGACATCTCTAAAGCATTGGAGAGTAACCTGTGGCATGTTCTTCAGGTTGTTAAGATCATCAGACCAAGTGAAACTGCAGGACGGTACATCACATACAGACTGGTCCAGTAACGCTTGTGAAGTCAGTATTTCTGCTGTAGTTCACTGTCGCTAATACATAGTTTTTTTTAGAATGTCTATTTAGTTTTTAAATGTTTTTTTGGTGACTTCACTACTTATAATTGTTTTTTTGTCTTCTTCTGTAATGTTAATATTTCTACACAGTGATGTTTTTCATTTTTTGTTTGACAGATTTAAAGTTTTCTCCAACTGCTGAAAATGAACATGAGCTGCATTTAGTTTTTTTTTTTAACTAATAAATACAATTTTGCTATTCTGTCTCTCCCTGTATCATTTCATTTGACAACGGTCCATATTAAAAAAAAAATGCTTTCATTTGGTCCCAAATGAGCTTTGAACAAACAACAACCTGAGAGTAAAGAAAGCGCAAGCACTCACCTTTTTCTTTCTGAAAGCCATTGTTGTGACGGGGGGGAAAAATGGAAGATGACAGATGTGTGCACAACTACATACTAACCTACCAAACACTACAGCAAAAACTCTAGTTAACTTCCTCATCCTTGGCTGATAACAGGCACTTAAATCTGATTTGCATGTAACTATGACATTAGTTTGCATTGGATCACTAGAATCACTCATTTTTTATTATTAAAAGACAAGCACAAACATATAAAATTTAACAGATATTCATCAGATGATTTCATAAGATACAATGCATGATGACACCAGAAGTGCACCGCTGTTTTTTGTAAAATAAAGCTAAAAACCATTTTTTAAAATCTGAATATTTGCAGGATTCGAAGCTGAAGTACTTTAAATATTTAAAACGCATTTTTAAAACCCCCCCACACACTGAACATGAGGGACGAACCCGGTCTGTGGTGAACTCAGAGAGTGCTAGAGTTGTTGCTCTGATTGAGGTTTAACGCCGCCAGCGAGCTTGTTGCCTCTTCTTCTGGCTCGTCTAACTCGGGCGGCTCGCTCTCAGGGAGGGCGGGAGGGTGACTACTGTTGTTTGAGCTGGAGGGACACTGCAGGTTCACGAGGAGGACAGGTGGACTTGTTTGGGTTTCGGTGGTCGAGTCGAGCGCCTGGTCTGTAGGACTGGGGGGCTGAAGTTCACCTCTGGCCCGTTCCTCATCTGCTTCTGAATCGGAGTCCAGACTTTGTTCCAGAGAACCAGGTGTTCCCGTTGAACTCTCTGCTGACACATGACAGATCATTATGTATTTTTATATTTATTTATTATTAATTTGATTGCATGCAAAACTGCTCACTGCAATTTGTAATAATATGAATATAAATAAGTCAAATAAATAAGCACCTACTTAAATGAGTATAAAAATACAAAATGTATATGGTGATATATAAATATTAATTTTACATTTATATTAATTTTACAAAAATATTAAAATAATGGTGACGTAAATAAATATATTCACAAATATAAAATTAATATGTACCGTAATATGAAAGGCAAAATAAATGAAAAATTAAATACAAAATCATTTTTAAAAAATGGTGATTTTTAACCATTCATTTTATAGGATTACATTTATAATATAAAAAAATTATTAATAAGTAAAAAAAAAAAAAAAAAAACTAAATACAATAGAAATACAATATAAACTACAAAATTTCTAATATTTTGAAATATTAAAATGGTGTTTTGTTTTTTTTTAAACAATAAATTTATCATTTGCACATCAACAATTTACAGAATCAGTACATTAATAATGATGAAATTTATATATAAATATATTCATATAAATAAATATGCATTTTCAATGCATTTATTATGAAATGCTTATAAAATGAATATATATGTTACACACATATTAATTGGAAAAACTAACTTAAATGACCATAAAGCTATTTTAAAATGGAAAATAATGATGTTTATATAAAATGTATATTAAATTGCTATGAATCAATTCAAATAAAACATGAAATGTCACATTTAAAGCTATTAAAATATCAAAAGATAAATCAAAATATACAAACAAACACAATGTACGTGAAGAATGTAAACCAATAATATTAGGAATAAAAGTCAGTAATACCATGGCCCTCTAACTTGTCAGACTCTGCAGCGCCGGGCTCATCAGAGACTCCTTGTTCATCATTCAAACAGTGCTCTTCTCCATCGATGCTGCTTTCCTGCACAGACCAGATCAGCACATTTATTCTGCATTAACGGTTTAACCAGTTAACCTCCCAATAAAGTGCAGCGCTTGCACAACATGTGAGATTTTATCAGCGGTGTATGAATGTCAGACCTGCTGCAGAGATTGTGTGCGGGCGCTGCTGGAGATTGCCAACCGGCCGGAGTCCGAATGGAAAATGGCAGGATAAAACACAATGAGGGTCTCCACTATGCGGGCCTGATATGGGTAATCCACCAGAGACGACAGAGACACAGTGGCCCCTGAGGGCCGGGGCCGCATCAGTGAGGGGCCAAACACGATGCCCAGATTACTCGGGCTCATCTTATTGTCATCTTCCAGTTCTGCAATCCTAAAAACAGAGGGACATTAACCAAATGATCGGCGTTTAGATAAACAGAGGGTCAGTCTGTAAGCCCTGAAATGTGAGAGGAAGTCAGTTGTAGGCTTTATACCTTCTCAGGTGGCGTGCTATGTAGCGCAGAGTCGCTGTGTTTGCTTTGGGCAGCTCTTTGAGGAGATTCTTGAGTCTGTCCACGAGGGCCAAGAGTTCAGGGTCCGTCTCAGGCCCGAGGTCCACCAGGTCGGGCCCTTTGCCCGTCTCGGCTCCCTCTGGACCCACTACAGCCAGGCTTTCCTTCGCCAGACCCATCAGACTGTTGTAGAGACGGAAGGGCATGATGGGCTCTGGAAGCTAATTGAGGAAATACACAATGAGGATGTGACGACTGACTCTGGTGAGCAAATGAGGATATGAAAGCCACCGCTAACAATGAGGGCAACTTAGTCACAGGGAACAGTTAAAGGATTTGTTCAACAAAAGTGTTGTAATATACTATTAAAAACTGAAAGTGTAATTTTTATACAAAATTCTTTATAATTTGGATGAATGCAAAACCAACCCCCCCAAAAAAATATTATTAATAATATAGAATTATTATTAACTGAAAATTAAATACAGTATACAATATAATTATATTAAAAGTAAAGTAAAATATAAATTAATTCGTTTTTTGGGTGAACAACAAAAACAATAACAATTTTATTTTAATATAAAGTACACTATTTCATTAATAAAAATAATAGAAATAATATAAAACGTTAGTTATTAGTTCTAAAAATCATAATATTTAATATAATAAAAAATAAGTAAAAATTTAATTATATTAAATTATATTTACAAAAGGCAAATTCTGTTATATTTTCCAAACTTTTAAATACACATTCTGTTATATCAAAAATTGAGGATACTTGAGTATATTTTTAAACTATTGATATTAAAAATTTGGGTAAGCTCAAATGCAAATTGTTACATTTTAATCACTATATAATTGCATATAATATACAAACCCCCAAAATGGCATTTTATGCAATATTGTGTTCCGTTATTTTACTAAATGTAGATCATTTTCATTGATCGTTGTTATTTATAGTTACATTAAAATTATTAAATGTATTTGGGTTATTTAAGTGAACCCTAAAAATGCTAATTCTGTTATTACAATGTTTTAACATAATCATAATTCAATTTATAGTTTGATTTAACAATATATATATGAAATTAATAAATTTAGATTTAGTTAGATTATAACAATATATACAAAATAAAATTATATTAATAAATTAGTTACATTTAAAAATGCAGACTCTCAAAATTACCAGTAATAATATTATTTCCTCATTTTTATGTAATAGAATATAAAATACAAAACCCAAAAATGCCATTTGCACAATATAAATGATTTATCATCAAGGTCCTGATGCAGTGGGGGCTCACCTGTCGCAGGTACAGCTTCAGGACGTTGCTGATGTCGTGAGGCGAGGACTGGGACAGCTCCACCAGCTCTTTGCCGTTCTCAAATGCCTGGCACAGCTTCTCCACCCGTGTCTTCACCCCATTCACACGATAAATACCCTGACAGAGAGGAGGACCTTCAGCACCATGCTGTATTTCTACTGATAGAGACCTGATGGATGTGAACGTACCTTCATCCTCAGCGCTCTTCTCTCGATCTCTCCGATGCACTTCTTGATGATGAAGGGGATGCCATCGGGACTGCTGCCGGACACCTGCGAGAAATCCTGCCCGAACAGCTGGAGGCGACCCTGGAGCTTCTTGTGGCCACACTGAATGGCCAAAGTCTCCAAACAGCGCTTGTGACAGGCCAGGAAACACTGCCAAGAGCAAACCAGACTTTAAAGGGATAGTTCACGCAAAGATTAAAATTCTCTCATTAGTTACTCAACATTATATCATTCCAAACCCATAAGACCTGTGTTCATCTTCAGAACACAAATTAAGATATTTGTAATGAAATCCAAGAGCTCTTAGACTAGAGCTGTGCGAAATGACGACATATATATTTCGTCTGGACGAAATACAAAGTCTATCATTTCATATCATGCTCTATCGTTAATTTTGTGGTGCTTTAAAATACACCGTTTACAGTTATACCTTTTCCTCATTTGGATGATTGCGATCTTTATATAGAAGCAGGTAGAGAACGACCAGCCAGGACAAAACCAGAAGCTTGTTCCTAAATGAGAGACTACATCTGTAGCCTTTAAGCACTGCATTTCTAAAAGCTGAAGTACAAACAGCAGAGCTTTTTGTGTGCACCGTCTCCGTTTCTGTGTGAGAAGAGCGTGCATTTCTTTGCAGCAGTTTAATTGGCTTTAAACGATTACAAACACTTACTGTATATGCATCAGAAAACCCACAAAATATCCTCAAACACAGTGATTTTGCTCTTAAGAGAGAATAAACAGCTGAAAAAGAAAAAGCATGTGTAACAGTATACTGGATCTGGGCTTCGGTCTTAAAGTGGAAGCTGTCCAATATTCGTCCCATCATATTAAATCATCTTTCATAATAATCAAACTACATTGTGCGAAAATCCCTCACTGCTCTTAACTTAATCACTTTTGTAACTTTAAAAATAAATAAAAAAATAAATAAATAGATTAAATTAACACAGTGAAGAGTTTATTAATTATAGTTTTTTCCCTCCTGTTGTTTGCAATTAGTTTCTTATACTTACTACTATATCCTTATTATTTATCTATCTTCAGTGAGCTTGAGGTTTTTTTTTTGTCTCTTTTACAATCGAGTTTGATATTGACATTGATACCATACAATTTTCAGAATTTGTGTCACCAAAGATTTTAATATCATAAAAACCTTTTTAAAAGAACAAACATCAATTTGTGATAGAAAATTTTTAATTTTGGTCATAATCGCCCACCTTATCTTAGACCCTCCCATAAACGGCAAAGATCCTAGCAAGATCAGATCAAAATAGTCCGTGTGACAGCAGTGGTTTAATCGTAATTTAAAGAAGCTATGAGAATACTTTGTGTGCAAAGAAAACAAAAATAATGACTATATAACAAAACAAAACAACAATGTATGCTGCTCTGTATCAGCATCACTTACACTTACATTAAACCCCTAAAGGACTATTTTAATGATCTCATTGCTACGATCCTAAACCTTAATTGTGGTAATTTTATTCATAAATATCTTAATTTGTGTTCCGATGAAAGTTTACTGGGTTTGGAACAACATGAGGGAATTTTAATAAGCCTGGTTTATTTCAAAGACTGGTTTAATAATTTCACCTCCTCACACTCGGCTCCCTGGAAATAAACGTAGCTGTCACATTCTCTGCATTTGGACGGGGAGCGCAGTTTGCGCAGTTTGTGCGTCTGAGCTGCTTTCGACAGACCCACGTTCCTGAACGGCCCGGTGGGAACCGCGATCTCAGGCTCCATGCCGTTTATATCTGCAAAACAACAAACAGACAGTCAGAAACTTAATGATATGCACGGATTAGAAAGAAAAACACGTGTGTGCTGTTTTCTCTCACTTGGCGTTTCAAAGGAAGTAACATTTGAGTCTTTCTCATCTGCGTCTTCGTTTGATGACATGGTTCCTGTTGAGGACGTTCGGGCCATTTTACTTATGTCACCTAGAAAAAAATTAATTGCAAACAGTTAATGAAAATTTAAAAAATCAATATGCATTTTTTTTAAAATTAGTGATGGCAGGAAGTTGTACCAGTGCTGGTTGTCGGGGATCCCAGACCACTTCCTCCTCCAACACTGTCTGTGTCGCTCACTGTGGAGCCCCAGGATTTATGGGTCATGTGACCTCGAGCTGACACAAAAGAAATGCAATTCAGAACCATTTTTGCAACTATTTTAGATATTCATAACATTCCCAAAGAATACAAATCAAACAAGCTCCTTTTGAAAGCACCGATCGACTATAAATAATAATCTTTTTATACATTTTACAATTTTAATAAATAATTAGCAAATACTTATATAAAAAAAAAGTTTTAATGGAATTTTAAAAATGTAATTTAATATTTTAATGTAATTTATATTTATATTTGCGTGAACACATGCAAATTCCATTATATAATTTAAATTAAATATCACAGACAAAATAAAATAAATATATATGTATTAATTTACTGTTAAGAGTTTAATTGATAAATTAGTCAAACATAATATGCAAAAGTTAAAATATTAATAAAGTAATTATCTGGACCCCAAAAATATGTATTAATAATATAATTTTATTAGAGTAATACATAAAAAGTAAAATTTACTTTTATTAATCTTTATTTAAAAAAAAAGGTATTAATTATTTACGTTTATATTAGTTAATTGGGAAACATTTAGTTTCACTAATAAATATAAATTTTTTTGTTTGATTTTTAGTTTTTTTTTTTTTTTTAAATACACTTAATTTGTTAGATGTGCATAATTTTACTTTTGTAAGAATTTTTTTATATTGTATTTTATTATAGTGATCATATTAACCAAATTATTATTAAATTAGTTACAATTAATGTAATTTTACATTTATAGACATTTCTTAAATCAGTTACATTCAATTTTTAAAAAAAACAACATACTTTCTTAGATGTGCATTTTATTTATTTATTTATTTTTTTTTTTTACTTAAAATCTCTTTAGATTGCATTTGATAATAAGTAGACCAAAGAAATCATTGCACACACCTCTCTTCTGCTCATCTTTGTGCGAGGCGCTGGTATCTCCAGGATCTCCGGCAGCGGGCGGGGCTTCAGCGTTGCTTTGAGCATCAGTGTTGGCGCTGTCAGCACGAGTCCTGACCGACGGCCTGAATCCAAGAAAAGACAACACCTCACTGTAATATTCACATCCACTTCCATCATATTCTATGTCTGAAAGCAAGAGGAGTGTTGGTTACTGGCTGGAGGAGGCAGAGTAGGTCTCGAACTCGTAATGCGTCTCAGGCTCTTCGCTCATCTGCAGGTCTTTGACGTGTGTGGCGTACTGCTGTCCCGGGTCGTACAGTTTACTGCTCTCACACAGCGTCTGATAGTGCACTGGCAGCGCTACCGTCTGCATGTGCATGATCTGGTAGTACGAGATGGTGGCCTGGAAAGAGTTTCACACAGTTAAAACCGCTCAAGCTGGATTTGGATTTGACAATTTCTTGGTGGTTTTTTTTCAGTATTCTGTTAATCTGAGTAATCCAGATTATACTGGGCCATTGATCAGGTGTACACACAACACTACTGAAAAACAACCTTAAAGAGAATGATTCATAACATATTTAGCTTTACAAATGTCTTGATCAGATTTTAAAAACTTTATGCCTTGAGAAAATTGACTTGCCATAAATATTTATCAGCCATTTAACTTTATTTTAAAATGTTTCTATATTTCTTTCTATATTCAAGAAAATTTGCTGTATTTTAGAATATTTTGTCAATGCAATGCTTTCATTCAGTGTCTTTGAATATATCTGCTGTCCATTTTAAAAATAAATAAAATGTATTATATACATATGTTTTATATATACATACACACAGTATATATACACAGTATTACACTAATTTACAA
Organism: Enteromius mattozi; assembly: GCA_032359235.1. Taxonomy (NCBI): domain Eukaryota; kingdom Metazoa; phylum Chordata; class Actinopteri; order Cypriniformes; family Cyprinidae; genus Enteromius; species Enteromius mattozi. Next base: position 6,603,056 of record JAUMHE010000079.1, read on the forward strand.
ATAC
>JAUMHE010000079.1:6607787-6657302 GCA_032359235.1 Enteromius mattozi
AATAACTTAGCATTAAATTATTATAATCAGCGCAATAAATAAATAAAACTTACACTATTTAAAAACCATCTATCTATATATAGACATTTTATAAATAACAAAACAAAAAAAGGCCTGCATCTATATCAGTGCATTCCTACTTTCTTTTCTGTATTTCTGAATGTCAAAACGATGTACCCAGCTCATATGAATCACTCCGCATGTGTGAAGAATCATGACCCGAGAGGTTCTCCATCGACTGAACATTCAAAAAGAAAACACATATTTTAGATTTTTAATCACACGTTGTGTCACATACATACAGCAGTCATGTGTGTTCATGCGAGTCTTATTTCAGTGCAAGGTGACAGTGTCACAGAGCAGTGACTCTAATCACAGTACGCCACTTTCAGGAAGTCAAACCTGCCACCAGCATCCGCTCTGTACATAGACAGACACACTCACCCTGCTCTTCTCAGACGGTAACACCGACAACAGCGTGCTGCTGTCCACCTCTCCCATCAGCAGCTCCGACACACTGACAAAACACACAAACACAAACAACTCATGCCAGCTCTCAACTTCCCCTTTGCTCACTCCTTGCCACAGAAACACAGCAACATTGCACTGCTGCACGATTTAAAGTTTCGGTTATTAACACAAGACATGAACAAGACCGTTTGAGCAACGTTTTGTGCTGCTATTCAACAATGTATTGATATGATTATGAAAAGTAGAAGTGACAACAACAGCAGTACTACATGAGGTGTGATAATGATCAGCTCGAACTCAAAAACAGATCCTTGAGGGTTTGGGGCTGTTAGCGTAAGAGAGCAGAAGCCACAGATCAACTTCCTGTTATTTCTGTAGAGCTACAATTAGTGTTGATGATCTAACACAGCATTGAGCGAGATGATTTCATAACGTATGCAAAGGCCATATGGGACTGAAGTCCTGTTTAGACTGGGAAAAATAAAATTAAACAAAATTGAAACAGAATAAATATTTTTAAAAGAAACAAAATGCTATTTGCCCCTTGAACTAACTGTATAAAAAGCACAATCAATAAAAAAAAAAAATAAATAAATAAAAAAAAAAGAAAATCAATCAACCGTTTCATTCATTCAAGAGGAAATTTTTCCCATTTATTTATTAAATGTAAAATAAATTAGTGCTGTCAAATGATTAATCGCATCCAAAAAAGGTTGTGTTTACACATAACCACTTGTACTGTATGTGTAATATACATATACACACACACATATATACATTATATATATATAAAATATTTACATCCATTTAAATTTAAATGTATGCGCATCTTGTCAAAGAAGCTGGTTCTTTGATATCTCCATCAGCTGTTTTCAAATGGAGCAGCAATTAATACACAGAGCCGTAAATCACTGACAAGCTACGCAATATTCCATTCAGTTCAGTATTTTCTATTTACATTCATTTATCACATCTAAAATAGAAAATCAAGTAGATCACACTGCATTGTGGGATACAGTATTCGATAAATACAATATTGCTCTCTGGTTACATACTGCACATTTTGGTAAGAATACCATTCAATTCAGGTAATCTATTCATACAGCAAAGTAGTGCACAGTATGCATACTGCAAAATCTGTTTGCATCTCAGAGTTAGGGCTGTGACGTTACCGTGACAACCACGTCACGTTGTCTATTGTCACCGGGGTTAGTGCACGTGACGTCACACGCTCTAATGTTAATACAAATCTTTTCAATTGATTGCCATGTTTGGCGTTTCCGTTTTAATCAAATTCATACATGCAACTTACATTTTTTTGCGCCGAACCGAACATAAGCTCAAAAACAAACAGTGAGGGGTTATTTGTATGATCATGAACACGAGTGTTTGCGCTCATATAAGCGTTGTCATTGTGTCACGCGTCTGCAATCTTTTCTCTCTTGGTTCACAGGTACAGTGAATTCGACTTTCTGTGTTATACACATGTTTGTCAATTGTTGTGAAATCACATTTTTACATATTTTTATAAATATTACATATTTTCCACGCATCAGGAAAGTGCATTCAGGGAAACAATAACAGCACTTCATATCCTGTCATGGATTATTTACGGCACCACCGAATGCTTCTGTTATGATCGATATTGCGTTCTAGTAGCAACCACCGAGTAGGACTGTGCCATCGTCACAGCCCTACTCAAAGTAAAAAAAACTAAGTAAATTGTGAGAAAATCTCATTACAAGAAACAAAGGCTCAAATAAGAGATTCGTACTTGCTGCTGAAGGCAACAGCGATGGTCTCGATGGCCTTCTCAAAATCTTTCTTGTCTACTTCATTGCACACTTCATAGTGGTATCCTGAAGTCAAACACACAAAAATGTTGGTAAATTGCTTATGACAACAGAAATGCACTACAGCTGTAGAAAGACTGTAAATGTCTGCTCTAACCTTTGACCTGTGAGATGAGCTTGCCGGCAGCGGTGAGTGTCTCCACCGTGTTGAGGAGAGGGTACATGCTGATGACCTGCCGCAGGATGCGCAGAACTTCCCCCAAACACTCATGGGCCAATGGACGCCGGTTCTCCTGTTTGTCTGCAAAAAACCCCACAAACAACATTATCATCAGACTCTCATCAACTGAAAATAAACATCTAGATTACAGCCGCACAAGCTTTTAAGACTTCTGATTAAAAGAAAGAGATAGATAAATAAATATGGGGTGAAATATGACCCAGATAAGAAAATTAAATGCCACAACAAAAGAAAGAAAGAAAGAAAGAGATAGAAGTAGATAAACAACCAGCCAAAAATTCAATTATTAAATAAAATAAAGAATTTTTCTGAGTCATATTTCACCCCATAAGAAATTAAAATGCCACAAGAAAAGAAAGAAATAGATAAAAAAAAAAGATAGATAAACAAAAACAACAACAACAAAAAAAAAAGGAACAATTAAATTAAGTAAAAATAAAAAACTATGCTAAAAATTCTGGGCCATATTTCACCCCATAATAAAAATATATATAAAAAAGTAACAAGATAAAACATACAGTTAGACCAAAATAAATACATCAATAAGAGTTAATTCCGTTCATTTGTTCAGTTTTGTTCAATAAATAAACAATACAAACAAAAACAAAGAAATTAAAAAGCAAATAAAACAATGAACAATAATTTGACTTTATCGTCAGCATTTTTCTTCTGCTTACAGGCCACAATATGACCTGGATATTTCCTTGTGAACCAAGTAACCCTTTAACCGACATGTCAGTGACTGTCATCAAGTATCTGCAGTGATCCTAAAAGAGGGGAGATGATGCAAGACAAACCGTTTGCTCACACTGTGTTGCAGTGCTTTCTCGTCTGCTGTGACATGTCTACAAGCCACTTCCTCCTGTCACAGCGCTTAACTGTAACTCTAAGCAAAAAACACCTACAACTGTTACTTGTAGAGTTTCTCTTTGTTCTGATGAAAATACCTGACTTCTACAGTAACAGGAAGCATGAACAACTAGCTTTTACATATCAGATAAAGTAGGCTATTTGTGTTCAATAAAGGGGAAAAAAAAAATTGTGGCATGAGTCAAGCACTAAAACCAAGGACATATATGTGAAATATGGCAAAATGCATGCTAGATTTTTCAGTGAGGTAAAAAGTACTATTATTATTAGTTATAATGAAGCATCATAGTAATCATTTACTATCATAATATAGGTTTTCAAACTTTGGCCAGCATAGGAATATAGAAATACATATATAAATTATGTCACTTTATTGTGTTAATTAGTTATAAAAAAAAAAATGTTTTAATGCAGTTAAACCGCCCCAGACCTGTACGTCATCTTACAGATGAATTTTGACAAAAATTATGCAGGGCAACAACCTCACAAATGCAGTAATGGCCTAAAATTTAAGATATTGTGGCACAAAATGTTCCTGTATGAGTGTCTCATATTTATAACTCGATTATAATGAGTGCAGATGTGATCTCACACAACAGTTCAGTAAATAAGAAGTTAATGTTGTGGTATATTTTGAAGAATATTGTGCATTTTTGTTCAGTTTTGCCAATAATATTATCTAAAGCCACAGCAGAACTGTTGTGTGTCTCCAAAGCACCACAGAGGTGTTTAGTTTCTGAATGAATTGGGTGAGTCAGTGATTCAAATGCTCATACATGGAGTGAGCGTTTACTCGATTCCTAAATAAATCAGCCGTTTGAAAAAATCAAATGAATGAATGACTCAAAGACACTCACCGCCACCTGCTGCCAGTTTTAGTTTAGGTTCAGTGTTATTGTTTTTATTTAAAACACAAACAAATGTAAAAAATAAAATTATTAAATTCATTCAATTAAACAAATAATTGAATGAACGAATAAATAGAAACTAAGATAAAAAAAAAAGTAATAGTAGTAATTTACTTAAACCTCAATTACTTTTGTGGAACATTTATAAAAATAAAAAAAAAGAAAAAAAAAAGAAAAGAAAAGGTAAAAAAGCTTGCTGAAGCAATTTTGGTTACCAGTGACTTTCATTCCATAAACGGAAAATAAGAAACAAAACTGAGATGTCTCAAAAGATCATCTTTTATCTTCTATTTACATAAAGAGATTAATTAATTGACATCACGTAATTAGATTAAACATTTTAAACTGACTGTCTGACAGCCCTAATATAAATAATTTCTATAAAATATGAAACAATATAAAATTCCTTTCAACAACTTTCAAGAATAGTGACTTTGTTGTCTTTTTTTGGTTTAGATGAATTGAGAAAACGTATACAAAGACATTTTGCATTAATATAGAATTCAGATTATTGATGTTCAGATTTAACTGATCTAACTGAAACTTAATGTGCACTAAATATTTTGCAAAAACACCTACATACACACATCATGGTTTTATCACTACATCATCACAGCACTTTTTAATCAGGATCCTCTTGTGAAATAGGTAGTTTTGTCTAAAGTGAGATCAGAAATCTCAGATATAATAACTGATTTTGTTATTTATGGGTACGACTACAGGCTTGATGCTGAATGACGTTGCTCTACGAGTCCTGAGAGTGGAAGGGGGTGTTTTCTGAGAGAACCATTTCCTGTGCCGGTGTGGTGCACCACAGGAACTCAGCCTCACTGCAGATACAGGAAGATCAGGGCCTCTTGAGCAACTCAGCCCCGCCCCCTTTTCTGCTCCGCGATCACATGATCCCCAGCGGAAGGTGATGTTTGCGACAGGACGTGCAAATAGTCATGTGGCAGACAAGTATTGAGCACTGTTTTGCATTTGTTACTCAAAAATAAGTATCAGGAAATCTTTCAAAAACGTTTCATCTCTGTCAACTACACTGGAAAAAAGTTATTGTAATTATAACGGTAAAAGATGCTAAGTAAAATGGTAAAACATCTGTTAATTGGTTAACTGTAATTTCTATGAAAAACAAATCTAGCTGCACTTTATGTAATTTTACGGTAAAATACAGTAATCCTAACCCTACATTCCCAAAATTCTTCCAAATGGTGATTTTTTATTCAAAATATTAAAGTTAACACTATTATTTTAAGTGTCATTTATTACAAAGTTTTTTTATTTTTTTCCCCTTCCCATTTTCATTTGTTAAAATTGTAGTAATTTTTACTAATAATTTTTTTATGTGTATACGGTTTTCATTGATTTATATGATAATTAATACATTTTGAATAAATTTTTGAATAAAGTTTGAATAGGGTTTTAGATTTTATATTATTATTAGTTACCATAATTTTCCCTCTGGTTTTAATTATATATTTTTGTATACTATTATAACCATGTTTGTGATGAACTTGATGCACTCGATTTTCTGCGTTTTCGCATTCGTAGCAACCATTTTGATAGGAAAGGATGAGGAATACAAAAACAACAACAAAAACACTCAGTGTGCAAGGATCTTTACTGTAAATATAAGTTCAGTTCGTAAAACCTAAAATGTTTCTAATATTTTGGTACCTTAAAATTCTGGCAACCAATCAGTTCTTCCCCAAGAAAACCATTATCTTACCTTCAAGAACAACATCTTTCAGTTTCTCCACAGCTTTGGCAAACCGCTCCACTATGCGCAACAACGACGGGATATCTTCCACCTCGATAGCCACAGTAGTCTCGGGCGTCTCTGGTGAGGGACTCTGGGCGATGACCGATTTTCCCGCACCCTTACTGAAGACCCACGACTGGATCGGGAAGCCTGCGGCGCTCGGATTACGACTCAGGGAAGTCGGCCGCTTTAACGTGCCCATTGGCGATGGGCTGCCAACCAGCTTAGTGTGCTGGGCCAAAGGGGTACCTGGACAGGAAGACGGGACTTCTAGGACAGGGGGAGACAGATTGGAGGAAGTATGGGACGAGGAGGGGACTCCATCGACTGCATCTTTCCGAGGCTGTTCTTGAAGAGCTGAAAGCTAAAAGATAAAGAAGAACACAAGGATATAGTATGGGCCAACTGATGAGCATGACAAGTTTTAAAGTAGAAAGTTGTGTGGATAGAGCACAAGATGTGCCTGACTAGACGGCTGTTAGTAAACAGAACTTCTTTCACAAGAGCAATTGTGTAACCGAGGCCTACTTCCTGTCACACCCCGGAGAGCTGATGCCACACTAACTGGCCTCGCTGAGGCCTAAAAACACTTGAGTAAACATGAATATGACGCCAAGTTAGCGAAAATCCCATTAATTATGACTGCCTTATTGTAGTCAACAAATGAACGAACTGTGAAATACGATGCAGTGAGTGTTAACAGGGTGATATCCTAAAATCCAGTTCACTTTTAAAGACGATTCATTTAAAAAGAAAATAAATTCCATAAAAATGACTACATTTTCCCTGTAGATAAAAAGGGGAAAATATTTTTTGAGCTTTTTATACATATATATTTTATAAATAAATTATAAAAATTAAATTGAAAACTCTTAACTATACTTATTACAACATTACAATAATACACACAATATTATATATATATAGTACACACACTTAATCGTTTTGCAGTTCAACTTAATTTTTATAAGTACAAATATTGCTTGCATACCTTCAATATGACTTTCCTTAGATAACATATAATAGTCTTACAACTGGTTACACCACTTGACAAAAACTGTAAATGCATATTAGTACACATATCATAGACAATGCATATTTTAAACAGTAACATGCACATATTTACTGCTTAAAATACGCTTATTGACAAAAAAAAAGTACTTTTTAAACACAACCCACCTGTTTGAGCCAGACGTTGGGTCTGTTTGGTAAGATGTCCAATTTATTTTTGCTGTTTGATTTTTTCACTCTCTGACTAGTCGCGTAAGGACTGTAGCTTTTGCTACTTGATCCACCACGCTTTAACATTTCCAGCTACTGAGCGTTAAAAATGTAATGTTTCGACACCGTTAGCTATCATATCTCACCCTTTGCATTTAACACATGCCACTCAACCTTAAGAAAATCGCCTTGAAGTCAACCAATTAAGTCCTGAAACCAGGAGAAAAATATTTAGAGGAAGGTAAAACCTGAACTTCTTGCCCCTTGCTGCGCCATACCACACTGAGGAAGTTAATCCGTCCTTTTCTTACTGTTATTAGATAACCCAACGGTCTAAAATAATCAGCTTGAATTCTACATTTGTGTTTGAGAAGACTGATGGCAGTCGTGAATTTTCTCAGCAACGTCGAAAAGCAGGCGAGAGTAAAATGTCAGTCAAGTTGATTGGCAGGAGGAAAAGTCGAGAGATGCTGTGCGACTTACTGATGGAGAGTTGAGAGGCGATGGGCTGTTTCCTGTTCGGCTCTTCTTTGACATCGAGTGCGTCTTTATCAGTTCCCTCGTCCTTTTAGAGAACATTTTAAGCTTTAGGTGTTTCGATCCGACGCGTATTTCTTTGAATTTACGATATAACCCCCCTGCCCACCCCCCGGCTCCCCATTTCAAAGCGCTGATGCGAGGTTTACACAGTCCGAGCTCGAGCTTGTGTCTCACACCTCTATTATGATCGCACATTGACTGAATCTACTGACACTCATCAGAACAGTCTGAGGCGCATCCGCTTTTTTTCTCTCGCTGTGCCTTTGACAAGTGAAACTGCATTGCCATGTAGAAACACGTGGGCTTTGATAACATCATGCATGTTCGCTGAGACTTTCAAAACGACATTTATGCAACGAGTTACATCATTTTACGACAAAAGTAAGCTTTGGCCGACTGCCCCACACGGTGTTGTTAATGTCTGTCACCTGCTGTTTAATTAAATGTTAAAACACCGCCCACTTCGGTGACAAAATATGTCTTAAAATCTTATTTAGTATCCTTTTAACTACACTTTTTTCCCCACCAGAATGAAATAGGCTTATCTGTGCTAAAGCAGTCTTGAAAAATCTGAGCATAGCAGGCTTATGAAAATTAATACAAGAAAACTAAATGCAAAATGCAATGCAATCTTCAAGATTGGTTTGATTTGGATTGTAATTTTTAACTAAAAGAACGTATGTGTGTGTGTGTGTGTGTGTGTGTGAAATTGCCTAGGAGTGTGTCTTAATCTGCTCCCTTGAGTCAGTATATAATGTACACAAATTCAGGAGTAGAACTCAGTATGCTAATGAATGCAAGAAATCAGACCAATGGCTAAACTGCTATGGCACCATCAACATTTGTAAGATTTGGAATGGCGACAATTCTAACAATGTCAAATTTTCACATTTTTAAACTTGATGTGTCTGTATTTAGGAAATTCCCTAGAGGTGTGTCTCAGTCTCTCTAGGCAGTGACTCAGTATATCATGTACACAAATTTGAGCACTAGTGGCTTGTGTGATTTATGCATTTCAGAAAATGTGACAATTTCCAGTAAGAGAACATAGCGAGCCTAGATTCTCCCTGGTTTTGGGGATTTTTTTTTGGTGGGAAAGAACATCCCAGTTCACTAAAAATGGACTTTTGTTTGAGACAGCACTTAAAATGACTGACTTCCTGATCAATGCTCTGGGAGAAAGGGGAATGTTAAAGTATGAGGGGCTGTATAGGCCGTAATTATTGAAAAATCTCTTCCGTACACTAGTGAAATAAAAAACATTCATCAACCTTACTGAAATTCATTCATATGTATATCATATTAATTCAAAACCTGTCCCTCGGTTGCTAGCGTGTGTCTAGGTGGTTGCTAGGGTAACCAGAATGGATTTAGGGTGGTTGCTAGGGTGTTGCTGTGTGATTGCTAGGGTACTTGGGGTGGTTGCTAGGGTAATCAGGGTAATAGGAAACCGAACCAAAATAGACATATATTTTTAAATCAGAAAGTCATAGATACACGTGGATTTGTTAATATCATTTATACTAAGAAGCAGTCATTGGAGTGTCATCATTGTCAGCTGCCAAGCTGCTCGCTAGCAACTTAACAATGTACCCTAGCAACCTTTTAGCAAGACCTATATCTTTGCATTAGAATATTGTATAGACATAGCAGTTGGTTCTTCTGACTCATGCTAGCAAACCGGACTTCAAACTTATAGTCATGCTAGCAGTGAATAGCTACATGTTAATAGCGATTAGCTAAGTGCTAATTCTGGCTAAGAACATGCTAAGAACTCTATAAAACTCCATAGTAATGTTCTGTGACAACTAGCAACTGCCTATCAACGGCCCTTGCAACTATCCTGGGTACCATAGTAACTGCCCTAAAAACCATCCTAGCAACCACGTAGCAACACCATAGCAACCACCCTGGATACCCTACCAACCGCATAGCAAAACCCTAACTACCACCCTGGGTACCCCAGCAACCACATAGCAACGAGCCTAGCAGCCTCCCAGAGTACCCTGGCAACATCATAGCAACACCCGGACAACCATTCTGGTTACCCTAGCAACCAAATAGTAACATCCTAGCAAACACCCTGAGTACCCTAACAACCACATAGCAACACCCTAGCAACCACCCCAAGTACCCTAGCAATGACCCTGGAAATCATTCTGGTTACCCTAGCAACCACACTTTCTCTTTCCTAGAAAGCATTTAGCCAGAGAACAAAATTCCAGACCAATGAAATCTTTAGAATCGGCTGTGGGGCGGGTTTGTGCTTAACTAAGGTTGATGAATGTTTTTTTATTTCACCAGTGTACGTAAGAGGTTTTTCAGTAGTGCATATGAATGAATTTCAGTAAAGTTGATCAATGTTTTTCATTTCACTAATGTACGTAAGAGGTTTTTCAATAGTTATGGCCTATACGGCCCCTCATATTAAAGCCCCTATTATGTATTTTTGAAAATGAGCTTTCATGCAGTGTGTAACAGCTCTAATTGAATGAAAACATCCTGCAGAGTTTTGAAAGTGCACCGTGTATAAAATTATTGTTTCTTGAAAGAGCTGACTCTGAATCATTGAAACGAGTCATTTTTTAAACAAATCTTAAAGGGATAGCTCACCCAAAAATGAAAATGTTGTCATTAATTACTCACCCTCATGTCGTTTCAAACTCGTAAGACCTTTGTTTATCTTCGGAACACAAACACATGGACTGCTTTACCTGTGTTTTTACTACGTTTCTAGACCTGGGATCATCTCAGTTGTGTTGCTGTCTATGGAGGGTGGGATGGCTCTCAGATGTCATCAAAAATATTTTAATTTGTGTTTTGAAGATTAACGAAGGTCTTATGCGTTTGAAACGACATCAGGGTGAGTAATTAATGACAACATTTTCATTTTAGGGTGAGCTTACCCTTTAAGCCGTTTCATGTTGATGTCAACTGGTTGCCACTAGGTGCCATTTTGGAGCGTTAAAGTCTGCGTGAAATCAAAATCGACTATATTTATTTTGTTAGCTCACATTGCTATTTTTGTGGTGATCAATTAATTCGTGCAAGCCAATCCACAAAAAGAAATTAGTTTGCCTTCGTAACCTTTAATACAAATCTGAAAATGCTCCTCCTCTCTGAAATGACGGGCTGTCTCTGATGACATCAGTTTGACGGCTTGGGCATGAGCATGACATCATTAACCACGCCCCCTCCAACTGTCAGTGATCTTTTCTGAATGAAATGCCTACTTAACTACATACAATCAATTCAAAGTAGGAAAAACAGGCCACACTCTCTTTTTTCCTCATTCATTATTCTGTTTCTCTCGGAAGTTCGTCACAATTAAAACCAGTCGCAAAAACTTCCGGTTCATGCGGACTTTAAAAATAGCTTAAGCGTTGAAAATAATGGCTGTATGCAAAGCAGCGCTGAGCTCACAACCACAAACACTTTAATTTGATCAATCAAATTTAATTTGATCAATCACTGCAAATTAGCATCACGCAAAAGAGGGGTTTGGAAAAATAAATCGTTGAGCAAATTGTTTGAGTCGTTGAACAAATAAGGTAAAAATTAGAAGAAGACTTGAGAAGACTTCATAGTGAGATACATTTTAGCTCTTTAACATTAATAATAATGCAAGCTTAAATGTTTTGTTCCATTTATTTCAAAATACAAAAACAATAATAATTAAAATAATATATATATATATCAAGTTACTGAAGGGGGTAAAGCATACCCAAATTGTCTTTATTACAACTGGCGATATTTATTTTCCACATAATCCTGAGGAAGACACATCAATAGCACATCAATTAAAACTAAGAAACCCACAAAAGGAAGCAATTCTGGTCACAAATCTTCAAAATCGATCCAAGATTACAGTCATCCATCACAAGTCCATAAGGACACTGCATAAAATTATATTTCCAGTTTGATCCACACAAACACATGAGAGGTCCATGTTAGTACGATCCATGTGTATTACAGCTCCGTTGCAGGTCCCCATTCAATGTCTTCAGTTTCATCATCATCTACGCTGAAATTGTCATCTTTGTCGTCTTCATCGGTATCACTGTCGCTTCCCCTGATCTGCGTTCTCCGCATTTGCATGGCTTCGTGATGTGCCAGTCTAAAAGAAAAGATTTATAAATACATTTAAAATGAAAAGCAAATTCCTTTAGTACTTTATTTGTCTGAGCTAAACTTGACAGACCATGCATAGAGACTTACACTATAAATGAAGGGGAGGGTTTCCTTTCTGGTTCTGCCATACGGGCCTGAAACAATAAAACACACATGAAGATCAATTGCTAAACCAATTATTTAAAATCTATTTCATATTGAATGCATCCAGCATGACTTTGTTTAAGTAGAGCATGTTTCTGGATCACCATCATTTTTGGTCTTAGAACATCACTATCAACCAATCAAATTTTAGGGTCAAGGTAACAGGGGCTTCTAGGGGCAGGTTATGATTAGGGTAAGGGAAAGGGGTTGGTCCTAATATGTATTTCATTTCAGGAACATGCCCTACTTGACTAAATCATGCCATACTACTCAGTGTAAATCAATGGGTCTGCCGATCAATCATATTTTAGGGTCAGGGATTAGGGGCATGAAGAACATTGCCAACCCTAATTTTCCTCTTCTTGTAGAGGTAGGTTATGGGTTTAGCTTTTGGGCCTGTCCCAATACCCACATGTGCATGTTTTATTTAGTGTGTTTGGCCCAAACATTCAAATGGCTCTGAAAGCCACAGAACTTTTGATTACTTGATGGGACACACTTACAACATAGTGTTGCAAGATTGCAATTACAACACGATGTTGACCGCAGGACTGCAAATGTGGGTATTAGAAAAGGTCCTTTGTTGGATGTAGATCCAGGAACCTGTCCTACTTGACTTAATGATGTTATGATACTCAAATTAAGGTTGAATCATCAAATTATCATATTTTAGGATCAAGGTTAGGGTTTCCTTGGGATTAGAGGCTTGAAGAACATTATCAGCTTATTTCCCTCTGCTTTTAAAAGGTAGGTTATGGTTAGGGCAAGTCTTTGTTAGCCAAGGGTGTTGATCAAGAAGCATGTCCTATACTTTAATTAATAATGCTGTGCTATTCAGTCTGAAATTTGGTGTATCTATCAACCAGTCAGATTTTAGGCTCATGATTATGTTAAACTCTGGGATCACTGGATGAAGAACATTATTGGCTTATCGGCTTTCTCTGATTTTAAAACTAGGTTAAAATCAAGGTAAGGTTGGTCCTACTAGGGATGGTGATCTAGGAGAATGTCATACTTAATAAAGCTGTGCTACTCAAACTTGAATTAAGGTGGATTCATCAACTAATCAGATTTTAGGGTCACGGTTAAGGTTACCTTGCAATTAGCGGATTGAAGAAAATGATTAACTTCAATCATATCCCTTGTTTTTTAAGGTAGGTTATGGTTAGTGTAAGCTGTTCTTTGTTGATTCTACTAGGGATAAAAATCCAGGAACATGTCCTGCTTGACTAAATCATGCTGTACTACTTAAACCGTGTGGATCTACCAATCAATCAGATTTTAGGGTCAGGGTTAGGGTCACATCTGGTGTATAGAACATTTTCAACATTCCCTCCATTTTAAAAAGTTGGTTATGCCAAGTTTCGTCCCACTAAGGATCAGAGATGGGCAGTTTCTCAAATACACCTGAACAAGCAAATCAATGTCTTCAAGATCACTACAAAAAAATTACAGGCATGTGTGTTTGATTAGGGTTGGAGCTAAACTCTGTAGGGCAGTGGCCCTCCAGGACCGAAGTTGCCTATCCCTAAAGTAGATCCACGAACAATTGACTAAATCGTGTTGTGTCTGATTGCTCGATAGGTCAGTCGCATGGGTAATGGGTATATATGGTACCTGTTGTAGTTTCTCCTCTATGGCTGAGAGTGGGGGGGTCTCTGAATGGACTTCTTTGGGATCTGGGGCCCTGAAGTTGGGCGGAACATCGGAAGGTGCTGGTGGTGCAGCCAGGTCACCAGCGCTAAAGTCTGAATCAGAGAAACTCCGCTGCGAGGGGACATCGTCTTCTTGTTGGGGACTGCTAGGAGCAAAACGTGGAGATCGGGGCTCTGGGACATGGAGGATGGGAGGTATTTCCCCGGGAGGTAGGGTGTACACAGGCTCTTCCTCCAGGTATGGCTCTGGGTCATAGGAAGGTTCAGAACTATGATTCTGCCCAGTGGCGGGCTCCGAGGAGCGGGCCAGTGCAGTGCCGCGGTTTCTGGCGATGCCTACAGAGGGCTCTTCCAGGTCCTCGTTGTCTGTGTAGGCTTCACCATCCGTAATGGCCTCACCGTCGGTGTCCTCATAGTCACTGGCACCACTGAGGTAGTCAGAGTTATTTTCACGGTTGAATGCGTCAAGGTCTTCATCGCCACCTCCCTCCAACTGGAAATACACCAAATACTTGTTAACCCACTCTAGTATGTAATGCAGGCTCTAAACCAATTCTAAATTCACATCTTGTTGGAATTATCATAATCAAGAGATCTTAGAGTTGTTGGCTGTGCCGAAATGATCAAGTTGGAGCTTTCATAAAGTGTTTTGAGTTCAACAAAGACAAGTAAAGTTTATACAGTTTATAAGCTTGAATGTTACGTTAATTCCACATGATGTAAGTGCACCATTTAGTCTCATAATTCTCTGTAGAGTTCTTACCGCAACTTCAGAAACCCAGACTGGTTTAGATTGCTGCTGTCGAATCCTGTCTTTCAAAACATCATACCACAAGTTTGTATTGGGCTGAAGATCAATACGTGCTGTGAAGGAAACCAAAAACCGAAAAACAGCACATTAAAACTTTCTGAAGGTATCTTCAAATAAGATTTAAAAAGGGAATTCAAGACAGGCTTCAAAGGTGTACCGGAAAATAGATGGCTGTAGTGTTTCCTCAGCTTTAAGGCCTGAGCATATAGCCGACGAGAGCTCTTGTTGGAGCCTGGCATGTATTTTTGCCTCATTGACTTCACGTCTTTTCGATTATGAGGATCCAAGAAGAGCACCATGGGATGGTACTGGATATAATTCAATCTTTCTACTGCAGTAGGTGTAATGTCCAGTAAGGGATGCTTTTCCTGCAGGTGAGAGCAAGTTACACATGTTTGGTTTAAGGTAATGTTGGTTTAGTTTGCCAGCATTACTCTGTATGACAATAAAAAGTTTACCTGCTCTGCTATTCGCCTCACTGTGTCCAGTTTGATGACACTGGACGAACTTTCACCTCCACTTCTGGGTACCATTTCTATATCCAATAAAATAGGAGTATTAAAGGGATAGTTCGACCAAAAATACAATTCTGTCATTCATTACTCATCCTTGTGTCGCTCCAAATCCCCAAAGACCAAACACAAATTAAGATATTTTTGTCCCTGCATATACAGCAATGCAACTGATACATTTAAAGCCCAGAAATGTAGTAAGAACATAATTAAAATAGTCCACGTAACATCAGTGGTTCAACTGTGATTTTATAAAGCTACGAGAATAATTTTGTGCACAAAGAAAAAATGCGTTGTGGTGCTTTAGGGGATGTACCATTATTTTTGTTTTCTTTGCACACAAAAAGTGTTCTCCGAGCTTTAACCACTGATGCCTTAATGAACACACAGTTGCGTTGGACAAGCAGGGTCAGCTCTCGGATTTCATCAAAAATATCTTAATTTTTGCTTCGAAGATGAACAAAAGGTCTTACGGGTTTGGAAAGACATGAGGTTGAGTAATTAATGACAGAATGTTCATTTTTGGGTGAACTATCCCTTTAAATATTTGAAAGTGAATAACGTTCAGTATAAATGTAAAAAAATATTGATCTCAAAGCCTACACCCAAATTTTCATACCTGCAACTTCAAATTCATCTGGCAACTCTCGGGCCAGCTTCTCATTTGAAATGTCATTCAGAGGACCCAAAATAACGATAGGTCGTTTGAAATTGGCTGCAAATGAACAAGCATACATATGTTACAACCAAAGACTCAGAAATAATGGTCTTTTTTAAAAAACAAAACTCACTAACCCTCTCTCAGAACGACTTTCTCATATGCTGGAAATTTGCCTTGAATCGTTAACTGTAGCAGGTCATCGCGGGTTCTTCTGACGTTCTTTTTGGCCCCTCTGAGACCCCGTAGCTTCCAGAATTCAGCTCTGGGGCCGGAGGCCTGGCGTTCAGCTGCACTAATTCTCTGTGCCTGCTCTAAATTCGCCAAAGTTTCAGCCCTGAGATAGAGAAAGAGAATCAGACACCTGGAGTACAAACAGGAACTTTAATGGAACATACCTAACAAGCATACAAACTTACCACAGCTTTGGAAGGAAGACTGAAAACTGCTACTAACGTACCTGGTCTGGTTAGGAATGGTGCCTTTGTCCAGCTCATGTAGGTCATTGCCCATGCGCACAGCTAGCCAGGTTCCCAGCTTCCCGCGGTGCATAGTGTCCACCACCCTGAACACCTCGCCTCTGGTGAAGCTCAAGCCAGTGCTGGTCTCAGCCATGTGGTCAAAGTGTGTGCGGATGTAGAAAGAGTCACCAAGGCTGGACTTCAAAATCTTCTTGTAGACTAAGATGTCAAGAATAATTCGGATATGTTATTCGTAACCCATTTTTTACTTTCCCAATGGTTTTATGTTCCCACTGGATTTATGTGAGAAAAGGAACCCATTGTTTATTTAGTATTATAAAAACTAAATTTTGATTTCATGTTGATTCCTTAAAGAGTTACTCACTTACCACTATGTCGTTCCAAACCCGTAAAAGCTTTGTTCTTCCTCTGAACTCAATTTAGGATATTTTGGATGAAAATCAGGAGGCTTGTGACTGTCCCATTGACTGCCAAGCAATAAACACTGTCAAGGTCCAGAAAAGTATGAAAGATATCGTCAGAATAGTCCATCTGCCACCAATGGGTCAATCTGAATTTTCGAACCGTACAAAAAGTATTTGCATTGCTTCATAACGTTACGGTTGAACCACTGATGGCAGATGGACTATTCTGACGATGTCTATCATGCTTTTCTGGACCTTGACAGTGTTCATTACTCGGCAGTCAATGGGACAGTCACAAACCTCCTGGTTTTCTTCCAAAATATCTTAAATTGTGCTCCGAAGACAAACCAAGCTTTTACTGGTTTAAATGACATGGGGGTAAGTGATAAATGACAAAATTTTTATTTCAGGATGGAGTAACACTTTAATCCTAATAAGGAGACACAAAGGCACTCACTGTCCATTTTGTTCTGAGTCCGGATATCGATACGGTCGCCAGCGCGGATGTTCATGAGATACATAGCTGCTTCCTCTCTGGTGAAGTGACTGAAGTCCACACCATTCACCTACCAAAATAACAGTCTTGAAGAAAGGCGCTGCTGAAAGGTTTGATCATGTAGGACATGTACGTGATTCTTTGGTCGTACCTCAAGTATCTGATCACCCTCTTGCATGCCTTGTTTCTGAGCTGGACTGTTGGGCTGGACTCCACCAACAAAGATGCCAACATCGTTTCCTCCCACCAACCTCAACCCAACACTGCCCTCCTTCTCAAAGCTGACGTGGTTCTGATCGGAGCTGTACCTTATATAGAGGAAAGTACATCATTTAAAAAAAAAAAAGTTTTTAATTTGTTTATTAATAGTATAATACTATGATGGAAACATATTTATATTTAATTAACAATATTATTAATAATAATTAGTGCTGTCAAATGATTAATTGCCATTATTCACATCCAAAATAAAAGTTTTTGTTTACATATTATGTGTGTACTGTGCATATTTATTATGTACATATAAACACGCATACAGTATATATTTAAAAAAGTATTTACATGCATATATGTATGTTCATATAATTTATATTATTTAGAAATATATTTAACAAACACTTTTCTTAAAAATATTCATGCATAATAAATATACACAGTACACACACATTTTATTTGAACAAAAACTTGAATAGTTTGAATGTGATTAATCGTGACAACACTAATTATTATTAATAATATTCTAAATTAACTACAAATATATTTACATCACAGTATTTTTTGTATTGTCCTTGATCTTATAAATTTAAAAAACAACTAATATATATATATATATATATATATATATATATTTCACACACTTAAATACTGCTTGCATATTTGTATTTTAACATCATGCTAACATTTGTCAGGCTGTTTTTAATGTATGCTTATATAAATAATTAAATTAAATATAACAAAAACATGTACTTCCCAATAAATTAATTTAAGCTTATTTAAATGAATTATAAATATAATAACATTACATATACAAAACAGTTAGCACATTTAATAAATATAATAAATTAAGTATAAATAATGTATTTACACATCATTGTAGCGCTTTTAATTTACACTTATTTTGTGCTGTCATAATAAAAACACAAGACAAGCCTTTTCTTCATGCAAAATATGAATGACTATTATTTCCTTTTAATTTTGTGCTGAAATATGACCTTCTTATGTCTTGTCTTTGATCTGCACACAAATAAACATTAATTTCTTACCCCAGGTTTGGTGTTGGCACTGCGTCTGGAGGAAGTGAATAAAGTGGCTCCTCGACAGTTTTGGCTGAGATAAAAGAGTTAAAATTTAGTCCCCAATAGCCACTCGATCATTTGCAATGCATTATGACAAGTTGTGATACTCACAACTCAACATGGTGTGGTCGGGAACAGACACGTTAGAGCGGAGAGTGCCGTTAGCACGCGGAAAACTGAAAGAAAGAGTCGATATTCACACAGTGAGTCACGATTATCATGTGCAATATCTTAATGAATGGCTTAGCAGCAAACAAAGGGGTTTATTGACACCTGTTGTTCTTCACCCTAATGGAAACTGACGCATACCTTTTCAATATGACATAATTAGCTATTATAAGTGTGGATTATATAAATATATGACAGAGGAGGTGTTTCTGACCTGAGATTGCTGTTGTGGCTGGGACTCTCAAATCTCCTGACAGGTGACGGGGCCCTTTCTGATTCAGAGGAGTCTGGTGGACCAACCAAAATCACAAAATATTACAAAGAGGCAAGGATGAAGAAAGTCTGAGGAACACGAAAGCAACAATTCAGACCTTCAGGTGGTGGTCTGACAGGAGCGGCTCTGAGAGAAGAATCCTGTCGGCTGTTGATGACCGGAGCTTGCATGTCAGCTCTGAGACAAAACAATGATGCAAAACTATATTTCTCACCTTTATATGCAAAATGATAGTATAAAATAAATAAAAGAGCAGTAGCATCTCTTACCCTGGTCTGCTTCTGGAGTTTTTACTGATTGGAGACTGTGTTCTCGGAGGAGAGTGGTAACTTGCATCGGATTCAGATTCTGAGGGAGCTGATTAAATATGAAAATTACAAAGCATTATGGGTGATTAGCAATTTGAAGATAATTTAAAATGCAAATGGAACTATTTAAAACTCAAAGAAATAGATAACGACATATTTAATATGATTTAAAAAAAATGCGATTAATATTGTGTATATAAATATTGTATAATGCATATGAAAGGTTACAGTAATTTCCAAGTGAATATTTACACAAATAATTACTATTTATAGATTCTTATTAAATAGATATTTATCATGCTTAAGACTGAGGAAAAAAAGGCAAAACTTATTTTCAAAGTCACCAAAATTTACAATTTATATGCATGTACTAATATGATTTTTTTTTAATTACTGTGCAGAACAATTAGAATATTTACTTAAATAGAATTAATTTAAATAATACAATTTTAATGTACACGTGAATATTTAATATTTACTCTGATATTTCAATATATGCATTAATTTTAAGTTTTCCATACTTAAGGTTGAGTAGCAACAAAATAAATTGATTTGAAGATGTTTATATATGCATTTAAATGCAGTTTATAAATTCTTGGAAATGTATTGTGTACATATTAATGTTTAATGAAAATTATAGAAATTACTCAGTAATATTCAGAAAATAATAATTTACACATTACTTTTTAAATATTTAAAAATTTACATTTAATATTTACACATCAACATTTAAAAACTGAGGTGCAAAAAATGACAAACATAATTTTCATGCCCTCAGCATTTAATATTTATATATATATATATATATATATATATATATAGTGGAAAAAAAATTGTAAAATGTGTATGAACACTAAGAATTTACACATTAATATTTAGAAAATAATGCACGCATCATTTCTTACATATTTTATATCAATATCTTTTATTTACACATGAACATTTTGGTTTAAAAGAAACATTTAAAAGAACATTTTAAAAAGCCTTATTTTAATCAGTATTTAACCTAGACTAATCAGTTTATGTTTGGCTCGTACCTCTCTGTACAGGCATTGAGGGTTTTGCCCATTTTGGGGGGTCCATTACAGGGACTGACATGACCTCCGGTGTTGCCCTGCAAGAGAAAGAGGGCAGATGGGAGGATGAGAGAAAACACAAGGATTTGGGGGGGGTACTTAATTATGCTCGTGCATAAAGGGAGTGGGATCTAACTTAAAATCATTGATGATCAGGAACAGAGGGAGATATTCACCTCAGGGTTTCTGGGGGTCTCTCTCTCATTGATTGGGATGGGCTATCCATATCCATAAGTGATTATATAGTCAAATTTATGTCCCAAAAATCAATGATTCATAAGGAAAACACTAAAGAAAGCTAATTAGATTAATATCTATGATACTTATTGCACCCCTGAATGTGCAGAATATCAACAATATGTGTGTTGTTTACAGAGTTACTTCGATAATGTGGCTGTATACTTGTTTGTATAAGACTATCTACATCTTATATGAGCCATATATTTTTTTCAGTGATATAAAATCAACATACTACAAGAGAAAACTCAGGTTGTTTGGGTGTCTTTTATTTTAAAAGATCACACATATCACATTTCCAGATATCACAATGAAACAACATTACAGGAGTGTATACAAACAACATTATGCAACAAAAAAAAGCAAAAAAAAAACAAAGAACAAACTGTTTTCTCATCATGTGCGGATGATGCTCGGCTCTACTGAAAGAGCCCGGTGCGAGGCCTCCCTCATGTGTACCTGTATCTATTGCGCAACTCCTGGTTGCGCTGATGTCCGGCGCTATCGTCCGATTCGGACTCTGACGCAGCTGAAATAGAAAAGACATGCATGTGAATGTGTTTGGTGCGCAATTGAAACTAAATGGGGTTATGGGGTGTTATGGGGTGAAAATCACCTCTGGGTGGAGGTCTGTAAGGAGACGCCATGCGGCGAGGGAAGTCCTGAGACACGTTAATAGAGGAAGACTTCATACCCGGGGGAGGAAGATCAGGAAGCACCCTGGGAAAAGAGATATGAAGAAGCAATGAAGACAATTCTACTTCTGTAGCCGATATATCATTACAATCTTGTGAATTAACAAAGTGTCACATGCATATTTGAGAGCTGTTAAACCAACAGTGTCCAAACCTGTTCATGAAGGGCCACTATCTGCAGAGTTTAGCTCAGGGTTGCCAGGTTTTGGCAACAAAATTCGCCCAAATGCTACTTAAAGCTAGTCAAGTCACCTTTATTTATATAGCGCCTTTAACAGTACAGATTGTGTCAAAGCACTTTACAATATCAAATAGGAAAACATTGTGTCAGTGATGTAAAATGACAAGTTTAAATGCTCAATTTTCAGGTAGAGGCATTTCACTAGCCCAAAACTAGCATGTCGAGGGGGGTTCCTTGGTAAAAATTGCATTCTGGGGGGTAAAATACATGTTTTTGGATGGGCATCCTCTGCTGAAATTTGCATTTCAGTGGCTAAATATCATGTTATTGGGGTCGCTTCAGCCCAGGAAAACCACTTGTTTAGCTCTAACCCTAATTAAAAACACCCAAACCAGCTAAATGAGGTCTTCAGACTCACTAGAGCAAGTGTTTGGAGCTAAACTCTGTAAGATGTTGGCCCTCCAGGAGCAGGATTGGACATTGCTGCGCTTAACGCAAATTGATGAACATCATCCAGTCTGATAATTGTTTAAAGACTTGAACTGGTTGGAGAACAGGTTTCTCTGTGTCCAATCATACTGGAGATAGACCAGTCTTTTAGACAATACAGTGACTTCTCAATATTGACAATGTGCTTAAGATCTCATTTGGACTGGGTGCTCATGTTGTGGACTCATACTTGTATCTGGAGTGGTTTTCAGGTTTGGGACTCTCACGTCTTGGGGGAGGAGAGGCGCTTCGGTCTGAATCGGACTCGGAAATGGCTGGTCACACAAAACAAATGGTCATTAAGACTATATCATTGATCAATTTTGTGCATATCATTAACTGAATCATCAGTCATTAACTGCAGAGTTGGTTTATAAGCAATATGGAAAAATCAGGGATGGTGTGTCTTTTGAGCGCTTTTTGAGGCAGACCTCTGTGAGGCAGAGAGGAAGTGGAGGGGTTCCATTTCTGGGTGACGGGGGAGGCTCGAGGATTTGGCAACGCAGAGATCCCGGAGAGAACCCTGAAACAGACAAAACAAACAAACATGTGAGCCATGCATCTCATCCAAACTAACAAAAACATGAAAAGACTGGCAAAACAAAATAAACAGAAAAAGTAAAATAAAATAGCAAAACAAAAACAACAAAAAAAACAGACAGGAACCACCCCTGCAAAACAAAACAAATATCCCAACAGAAAAATAAATTCACATGAAGCCATATTTACTTGTATCGGTCTCTGTTATCAAGAGTGCTGTGTCTTGATGCTGGGGGTGAGTTGCTGCGGTCCGATTCAGACTCTGAGGGAACTGCACAAGAGCCAAAGCATCATTCAGCCACTTACATATACAACAATGGACAAAGCATTAAGGTCACAGCTTTTCGGTCATGATAATCCGTGATTGTCATACTGAATTAAATGGTTTCGTGTTTAATAAACAAGTTGCAATGGGTTTTGGTACTAAGACTCACCTCTGCGAGGAGGCACTGATTGAGCGGGTGGTCTTGTGAGTGTAGAGCGCAAAGGAGGCGATTCTCGTGGTTTTGACATGGGATTGGCACGATTTCTGCAGATTAACGAGCTCTGTTAGTGCAAAGATCGTTTAACTAAAAGGGACCAAGTCAAAGTTGAGATGCTCACCTGCGAGAACGACGGTCTCTTGGACGGGATGTTCGGGTTGCGGGCAGGTCTGAATCCAGGTCTGAGATTTCTTCAGGTAAGAATGTAAAAGTTAATATTTAAACCCACTTTATTAGAGTGCTGCAGGGATGACGTATTATTGTAGGCCAAAAAATGGACATTTTGTAGCATTTCTGGCATCTGATATTCTGAATTCAATGGTGAACAGGTAAACTCATCTACTCAAAATGTTTTTTTTGTCAAAAGATAAGGTAAATAATGTGACGATGAAGTCACGTGACCATGTAATTTTTATTTAAACTTTTGTAGGTCAAAGAGCTTATTTTCTGCAACAATTCAAAAGCCAATAGAAAAATAGCAAACCTATGGGTTTTCCAGAGAGGGAACAAAATGTTTCTGTCTAAGCATAAAGGGTTTATACTTTGCTTTCTATGCGGGTGCCTGGATGTGGATCTCTTTGTATTTTGCAACAGGATCTACTCTTCAGTTTTGGAAAATAATCCTATTGAGGGAACCAGGGTGATGCCAGTCGGGTTGGATTACAAAAATACGTCATCATGTCAGCTCTACTTGGCTCAGAAAAAAACATTTCCGCTCACCCTCCAGCTCCGAGCTGCTGTCTTGCCGCCTCTCGTCGGCACTGTTTTGAGGACTGTCCTCCACTTCAGGAATGCTGACTAGGAACTTTCTGTCATCCCTCAACACCAGCATGGTCAATTTACCTCTAGACTTCTCCACCAGGTGCTTGGTCTCCAGCAAGGATAGATTTTCTGTCGTCATGCCGTTAATCTAAACCAGAATGTTCAAAAAGGTTACACAACATCCACATGCATTGGAACGGTTTCTAAAGAACAAGTTCTTCACCTTTAAAACAAGGTCTCCTTCTTGAAGGCTGCCCTCTTTGGCTGCCAGACCGGTGGGAGTCATGTGTTTGATGAAAATCTGGCT
Organism: Enteromius mattozi; assembly: GCA_032359235.1. Lineage (NCBI taxonomy): Eukaryota > Metazoa > Chordata > Actinopteri > Cypriniformes > Cyprinidae > Enteromius > Enteromius mattozi. Next base: position 6,631,704 of record JAUMHE010000079.1, read on the forward strand.
CCCCAACTTCATGCCGTACTCTACAGAGAGAAACACGTTAAAATCTTCACTGTAAAAAAATGACTGTGATTTTAACAGTAAAAAAAATTGTGAAAACGCTTCGGTAAAAACCTGTTAAATGGTTAATGGTAAATTCCTGTAACATTTACAGGGACAAAAGGTAAACTGACTTTCCCAGAACTCCCTGAATTGCATTTTTAAATTTAGTTTAAATTTGATGTTTTTTCTTAGTTTTTTTAGGGTTGTATGTTACATGTAATGTTGTTAAATTAATGTTTTTTTTGCATATTTCAGTTTAATGAGTCTCAACATGATGGTGTTTAGAGCACCTTCTACATATGATATTATTTAAAATCCACTTGTGATGGGCTTTGGTTCATCATGTGACTTTCTCATCACCACCTGCATTTGGTGGCTATCAGTGTATTTCAAAGGCACAAAACAGATTTCAGTACTTTAATAGGTTGGTATATTAACATTATTTCAGTTAAATTACGGTATTTAACTGTAAATTAAATACCAAAACGGTAAATCCTAAAATGTTGTTACCGTATTTTTTACGGTCGAATTCCGACAACCACAGCTGTCGTTTTTTTTACCGTAAATTTTTACAGATTTTTTTCTTTAGTGTTGGCACTAATAATAACGCAATGCAAAGCTGTCGGGATTCTGACCGTCTGTGGGTTTTTTCTTGATTAGGGTTGTTCTGATGGGCTTGTCTTGCACGTCCTGATTGGGAAGTCTCTTGAAGCCAGACATGATGGGAAGGTCGTGACCGTTGCGGTCAGGTGTCGCGCTTCGAGCTCGTCGGTTACGGTTGGTGTCGGTATTGCGCGGAGTCCTCTTCTGTGGCATATCATCGTCTAGTATGTTTGATTGTGAGGCAGAACGAGTAGGTCTGTTGCTCGCAGGGATCTGAATCGTACGTGGCCTCTTTACAGTCTACAAGAGGATTGAACAAATTAGCATTTTTTTTTTTTTTATATCAGTGTTTACTTTATGTATGTTTTACTGAGATATTCATCTCATGAACACTTCTGGCAATGCTTTCACTTACAATGTTTGCAGTTTTCCCGCAGCTCCTCAGATTTTGAATGGTGTAAAGCGAGGTGACGTTTTCCATCGAAACGCCATTCACCATAACTATCTGATCCCGTGTCCTGTGGGCAATAAATCACGTGAGTCTCTATCACAAAAATAATCTGCAAATATGTTTGAGTTGGTTTTTCCGTCTTGTACACAAACATGACAGGTTGGACAGGATTCAGGATGTGTGGGAGGAAGACATGTACTCACTGAAGACGACCCATGGCAGGGCCACTGGGAAGAACGTCAGAGACCACCACCGTTGTGTCCCCATTTACTGGCTTGTCAAGCCCACCTGAGACCGCAAAACCAAAGCCCACCTTGGCATCCTGTGAACGAGGGAATAAACAAAGTAATGAACGATCAAACAAACAAAAAAGAATGACAGAACAAGCAAAAAAGAATGAAAGAAAATAAGAAATTGAAGAAGCTGAAGAACAAAAAAAGAATGAATAAGAGAAGCAAATAAGCAGAATGAAATGACAAAAGAAAGAAAGAAAGAAATCAAATAAATGAAAGAAAAAATAAAAGAACTAAAAAAAGAATGAAAGAATGAGAGAATCAAAGAAACAGAATGAAATAAACAAAAGAAAGAAAGAAATAAAATAAATGAAAGAAAGAAAGAAAAACTGAGAAAAAAAATGAAAAATAAGGGAAAAAATGGAATGAAATTACAAAAGAATGCATGAAAGAAAAAGATAAGAGTAAAAAAATTAAATTAAAAAAATTCAAAGAATGAGAGAAGCAAAGAAACTGAATGATAAAAAAGAAAAGAAAGAAAGAAAGAAGGAAAGAAGAAAAGTGAAAGAAAGAAAATTAGAAAAAGAGATCAAATAACTTAAAGAAAAACAAAAACAGAACAGAAAGAAACAAAAATGAATGAAATAAAACAAGATTTAACAAACAAAAAACAATGAAGGTAAAGAAAAACTCATTTCTAAAATATTTAAAAACAAATGAAACTTAATGTGTTCAAAATAAAAGAAACAACAACCACAAGAGAACAAATAAACAGAACAAACAAAAAAACAAACAAAAGAAAGATAAAACAAACTAAAATTATGAAAGAAATAAACAAAAGAAAGGGAAAAATGGATCAAATGGATGAATAAAGTAATTTAAAAAGACAAGAGAGCGATAAAAAAAATTATTTAAAACAAACTGTGAACAACAAACACAAAACAAAACAACAACAACAACAACTAAATGAAAGCCACTTCTTTCAATATTGAAATGCACCACATGACCCCCAACTTGACATTCCACAATTTCGGGTGTGTCCCAGTGACAGGTGGAAACAACTCTTATGACAATCTTGGTCTCGCAATCGCTCGCTAAACTTTTCCGTCTCGACTTTCAATTGTTAGGGAAACTCTACACCTGGTGTCACGTTCTCAGACACACCTGTGCAGAGCTCGATAAAGGTGTGGCTAAAGCGAATTAAACCCTCAATTCACAACTTACTTTCGATAACGTGACCGTGTGCTGCTCCCATATTGTCATCTCCTCCATGTCTGCTTTCTGAAACGAGAAAGAAACGGCTACATTACATACCTGCGACCCCAAGCGAACAACAAACAAACAGACATTGTTTACATAAGCTACCAAACAAAGATCTGTTCGGCCGAATAGCACCAGTTTTTGAGGGCCTCACTTCTTTTTGAAGGTCCAGCACTCGGCTGTTGTTTGTCAGCTCGGCCGAGCATGAGAAGGAATGGCTCTAGCTGAGCATGCTCCCTCCTGCTGAATTCCTGCCGTACAGGTACAAGGGGGCGGAGCTAGAGCGTGACATCAGCGATACCTGACACTACCTCACCAACGGCTCACCAAACCAACAGCTAAAATCACTGGCATGCCATTTTGCTTTGAAACCGACCACTGGAAACTCGCCAACACATGATATTACTACTTCTACTAGTTATTACTAACACTAACTAGTCTGTTCTGAGTGGTACAGCCATTATCAGTACCATACCCTTTACTAACAATATTCATGTTTAGTGCAGCTGATGCAAGTTAGTTTCTTTATTGTAAATAATGGATAATGAATGCTATCTGAAAGCTGCTGAATTTTAATATGTAACATTTGGTTGTTTTACGTGTCCTCAAACAAAGACCTGCAATCGCCGTGACATACTTTGAGAGTGATTTCTATTGGACTATAGAGAATTCCTGGAATGCTTCCCATGTTTTTATTGGCCGCTGTTGGCAGGCAAAGGTCAGCGAGAGTCTCTGTTCACAAAGCTGATCAACCATAGCACAGCGAAAGCATCTACAAACACCACTCATTTATTTATACAAAATCTAGCTGTGACACTGGGAGCGTCTCCTGAAATAAATTAAGTAACTTACTGTATTTTATAAATTTATACATATTTTATTAAACTATAATGTAAAAATACTTTTGTTCACTAATGAGGCATCACACGGATAGTTAATAAAAATTACAAATAAAAATTACTGTAGGCCTACTCCATTATTTAACTGTGAATTTATTTATTATTATGGCTCTTTCAAGCTTTGTAATGATAGTGAATGGTTGTTGAGATTTTGAATTCCAAAAAAGTGCATCGATCCGTCATAAAAAGTGCTCCACATGACAAAATATTAATATTTAAAACTTCACAAAACCACTCACGACCATTATAAAGCTTGGAAGAGCCAGGACATTTTTAAAAATATTATTCTTACTGTATTCATCTGAAAGAAGAAAGTCATATACAGCTAAAACGTAGCTTTGTTATCACAGAAATAAGTTGAATTTCTAAATATATTCACATAGAGAATGGTTATTTTCAAACATAATAATATTTCACAATGTTTCTGCTTTTACTGTAAGTTTGATCGAATAAATGCAGCCTTGGTGAGCTTCTTTCAAAAACATAAAAAAACCTAAATTTTGAATACACAAACACACATACATATATATACAGTTTTTATGCAAATGTTTGGGCACCCCTTGCAGAATCTGTGAAAATGGATTAAGAGCCAGGGGGTGAAAACTTCTTACATTTGAAGATCAAGGTAAATTGTACTTCATTTGTCTTTCAGAAACATGCAAGTATCTGTTGCTTCCAAAAGGCAGTACTATATGAAAACTATAAGAAAACTTTGAACATATTCATCCTGGCTCTTAATGCATCTTGTTTCCTTCTGGAACATCTGTGAATGCTCGAACCTTTTTTGATAGTTGTGTTTGAGTCTCTAAACTGTCCTTAGTGTGAAAAGATGTATCACAAAATCCTACAGTCACTGCTGGAAAGGGTTCAAATATGCGAAAGATGCTGGAAAACAGAAGAATCTGCAGGACCTGGAGGCTTTGTCTGAAGAACAGCGCTCAGTTTAACTGTTCAGAACAAACAAGGGACTCATGAACAACCGTCACAAAACAAAAAAACAGTCGTAGATCATCCAGGTAACCACACACAGTATTAAGAACCAAGGGTTCCCAAACTTTTCAGGGGGGTTATTTTAATAATTTTTGATATTTTTTTGCCTCGTGGACTATATGTAAACATCTTTTGTGTAAAATATCTGACTCAGGACAGTACTAAAAAAAAAAAAAAAAAAAAAAAAGATGCATTTTGTACAATCTCTATAGATTCTGCAAGGGGTGCACAAACTTTTGAACAAAACTGTATACATATAAAAACTGTATTTAATTATATTTAAAATAATATAGGCTGATATAAAACTATGATTTCACAGGAAACATTACTTGCGTAGATTTCTAATATGATATGAAATGACTATGACTGCTGTTGTTTATGTCATAAAGGAAGTGGCTCACAGTGAAGAGAGCAGGGATGCAAATGTCAGAAGTACTCTTTTCTAGGAAACTCCCTTCATGAAATGTGTTAGACTCTTAACGGTCCGGTGTACCTACACCTGTTCTGACATACCACTGCGTCTCACTGTGCTGTAGTTTATGACAATATGAAATGCCTTACAGACACAAAGCTAATGGGTCACCAGACGCCATTCATTCACATGAACTAGCATAAACCTAACCAGGTCGATCCTTGAATCATACAGACGTTTATTAAGAGTTTTTGTCATTTTAGAGATTAACCGGCCCCTATTCACTTTCATTTTATTGAAAAGAGCAGCCGGGACATTCCTCAAAATATCTCCTTTTTTGCTTCACGGAAAAATACGAGGGTAAATAAATGATCACAGGAATGTCAGTTTTGGGTGAGCAGTCCCTTTAAACATCACATGATATCGTACAGTAATAAAATTGTACAACGTGTAGTAAAAAATAAGTGCGCAAGCATCTTGAAAATGACTAAAATTCCAACCTTGCCCATGAGTAAAGCACATGACTTCTGCAATTAGTGTATTACAAATAAGTGCACTATTAGCCAATTTATCATGCACAATCTGTACATAATTAAGGCTATTTTACTCTTCCGTAACCCTATAACAGTAACAAAAGTAACAGGTACAACAGGTGCAAGTCAGTATTTACAGTCCCGTCTGTGTAAAGCTGTCATTACACGGCTCAGGTGACACATCCCACTGTTTAGTAAACTTAAGGCACATTCAACTACTAGCATAAACAACTAGTACTTACCGTCCCTTTAAATCTCACTTCCATTTCCAGAACTAAACGAGCTCGTCTACCTTATTAGCATAGGGAAAAAATATTGGAATCAGTACAGCATCTCCATTTTTGGTGATGCGCCTGACAAGCAGTTCACTTCCTGTAGTCCACAGGAAATGTGAGCACACACGGTTAATGAGGACAAAAACAAACCCCACCTGAGCCCAAGCAACGCTCCACCCACTAGTTCAATAAATCCTTTGGTGCTTGTTGATATTTACTGTCCCTTGAGGAATTAAGAAAGAACTGGGATCTCTAGGTGGGACAATGCCACTTTATGAAGACGAGTGATGGATAGAATGGTTTACTAAAGGATTTATAATCCAGGCATTGGAAACCACAAACATTTTGGGACTAAGACAACACTACAGCAGCTTTTCCTCTGATAACAAGCCGTGGAGTTTCTAAAGGAAGCCGAGGAGGTTTCGCTGATAATCATTACCCCGGCCTGTTAATGTTTAATCTGCACACTGGCCTGGTGAAGGTTTCTGCATATATTGGGCTCGAGGAAGCAGAACACGAAGATCAACCCTTACTATGTGGGTCAGACACGTTTAGTAGAAGTGTCCACAATCAGTGTATCATTTATATAACATTAGGTTTTATTTTATATTTCCAGTTTTTGTTTTTAGTTATAGTAACTTGGTTATGTGCTTGTGTCATACTTTTTCACTATTTCTATATAACTTTAATACAATTTTATTTCAGTTATAGTATTTATTTCAGTAAGTTGCCAAAGCAAAATGTCCAATTTCAAATATATATATATATATAACCTATGACTATTTAAAATAAAATATATTATGTCAGCTTTATTTCAAACAGCAAAAACCTAAAATAAATTACAATTATTAAATAATAATTAACAATAATAAAACTGTCCACAATAAAAAAAGACAAATTCTGAAAGGTAGTCTTTGCATTAATTTTGGTTTTATATAGTTTACTAAACCCTATTGTCATTTTCAACAAATATAAAAGCATATTTTCCTCAAACCGTGAAAACATGCGAGCGTACAAAATCCTTTTTTTAAATTTTATTATTATTATTTATTTTTTTTTACAAAATAAAAATAGATTTCATGGTAAAAAGTTAACTTTGCTGTTTTGCAAAAATGTCAAATTTGTATTTCATACAAAAATCTTTTAAAAATGAACTTGTATTATAAAATTATAGTAATGTACACCATGGATGGGATAATATGTTTTCAGAATAAAAAAAAAATTAGCATTAAGCCTTGAATTGGTCCTCCACCACTTTTTTTTCTGCGCAACTTAAAAGAAAACCATACAGGTCATGAGGGTGAGTAAATGATGACACAATTCTCATTTTTAAGGTGAATTATTTCTTTAAAGTCATCTATATCTAGCAAACACACAAACAACAACCACTCAGAACACCTTAGCAACAGGCACAATGTTAACTACCAATGGATCACAGATGGATTTCCCACTGGATGGAACGGGCGTTTATGTAGATACATAAAAATAAATTCAGGAAGTGTCCAAATCTAAGCACACTTTTTCCAAAAACCCAAGTGTGGTCATCTAACTGGAATCATTTCACGCCCTCGGGCCAAAAGTCTTGACAGGAAATGTAGGAGTAATGTACAAATGTCAGATGTTGTCGTTTTAAGGTGTTCCCCCTCAAACAGTATCTGGAAACACTTTCATAAGAGGCCATAGTTTTCTGGTGGTCCAGCCCAGTTCTTCACAACTATTTATAAGTGTTGTTCTGCATCACAGCAGAAAACATTAGGAAACAAAGAACATGTGAGATGTTTCTACACACCCTGCCAACAGGGAAAATTCCCAGAACTTCTGAGTAGGCCTGGAAAAGCTCCCTCAAAGTCAAGAATGAACATTAATAATAGGTCTTTAATAACTTTGCAATACCATAAGTAACTTCATGCTCTCTCTAAGGAACTTTTTTTAATATATTGAACATTCAGATAACTTAATGGCAGTGTTGCTAAAACATTTTTTCTTTTGTTAGTAGGGCAGGCTGGTCGAAACCTTAAGACATCAACACACCTCATTTTCAGAGTGTAAGAACCAAGTAAAAACACATTGTTCAAAAGTGTTTCTTTGGCTCAGCGTGAATAGCATCACTGAAGAGAAATGTGGATATATGGGAAAGCTGTTTCTCGAAACCACAGTGAAACTACAAAGCACGTATTGACTCAAATGAGTGGCAGAACCAGTAGAGCCAGATTAGGCTGAGTTTACTGCAGCACTGTTTCAAGCATTGCGAATCGGTTCTTTCGAACAGAACTTCAAGGAACCGATTAAAGTACCACGCGCTAAACATTACCGCTGGTAAACTTACTTGTCGACTTATTAGTCATGTTCTTGGTTCACTCTGGTTATAGGTTCATTAGTAATCAGAAAATAACCGGGAAAAGAGCTCCAAACGGTTCTCTGTTCGGTTCATTTCACTCAAGAATCACTATTCAGATCAATAATTATGAATGATATTGAAGTGCATCAACATTATTCCCATTCAGCTGTCAACAAATACGAACTTTGATAAAAAAAAAAATATATATATATAATTCAAAAGACTTTTTGCGCTACACAATCTGGCAACACACACTAGAAAGTCAACCTAGAGAACCTATAAACTAACATATGATCTAAACTACGAGCGGTAAATTAAGACACCACACGAAGTAGGCTATGTTTACATAATATGTCCAATTATTTACTATTTCGACGTAATTTCCAGTCAAACAGCTTACATTTCAGCCAAATGTGGAACATGACTCAGGACAACACAATCGATAAACACAACAAAGTCACCTAAAAACACTCGACTCACCTTTTTATGCGTCCGCTTTAAAAACTAATACTAAAATTCACAGATAATCCCGCACTGAAGGCCTTACAGGGCCTGGCACCTGCAGTTTTCTAATAAGGCTTCGTTATATTTCCCAGCATCTATCGATACAGCACCTGATAGTGTACCTGTAAGCAGGGGGGAGGAGTTTAATACAGGTGGGCTGGGCAGTTTCGACATGAAGCTAGTTTCTATACCAAACGCAGCAGCTTTTTGATCATATTTTCCATTATGTCCCACCAATTGACTGTGGAATGTATAGTGTCGTAATAAAATAGGCTACATTGAGTACAAGTCTTTGTGTTAAAATAAGATAATTTGAGGTTTAAATTGTTTTTATAGTAATGTCTACTGTGCTATAATTTTTTTTTATTTTTCCCCACTGTGTAAAAATATTTTTAGATATATGCTAAAATATGTTTTTCACTATTTAGTGTAAAATAGCTCTTTTTCCCCTACGCTAGCGCCCTCATCCGGAAAGCGCGCTAGTGTTGCCAAGTTAAGGGTTTTCCCGTGGGTTGTTTTTCATGGCTGCGAGTTGAAGCGAACCAAATAACGTGACACTAAGCGCCTGTGATGGGAATTTTATAGGGGACCACTCCACAAACCAACCAAACAAACAAACCCTCGAGAGAGGAACCCTCGACTGGACCATTTTTGAAAAGCAATTAGGCGGGGTTTGTTGCGTAAATCTGGCAACCCAGCGCCTGAAGTGCTGCTAGTTGTCTGTCCCTGATTCCAAGCCAAAATTAAAGATACTTTAAAATAATATGAAGAATACATATTACGCAAAATTTCAGGCTGCCAATGCTTTGTTGTGCCACTGCATTTGCAAGTTTACATTTTCAAACAGGAACGAATAAACTTAACTTTTAGTGGTCCATGGTGTCAAGTGCAATCAAAATGCTATGTAATTTTAATTACGGCATTAACATACATACATACATACATTTACAAAAGTTATGGTGTTATCATGTTTCTTGACACTGGTACCAAAACTATGATATTGTGATAATAATATAGTATTATTTGAAGAAGTACCTTTAAGATCTATAGATGTTAACCAGAGGACAGGTGACCACTAGGGGGCCTTAGTAAACCTCAGATGTCTTCTAAAATTTGTATATTCAAATAAATTTATATTCAAACATTCAAAGGCACTAACCGGTTCAACGCACAAACCAACATATTAATATACTTATAGAGAATTAAAAGATACAAAATAAAATGATTGATTCAGAATAATTATCATTCATTTTTTTCCTTTAGATGTTGTCATCCGTAAACTTTAATTTTTGTATTTGCAACATATAACAATGCAACAGCAATTCATCACAAATAATCGCACAACAAACTCTGTAATCTGAACATTTTATTTTTTGGCTTTGTTAACAACAAAGTTTGTAATATGTTCTATTCTTTCGATACAAGTAGAAAACAATTTCTTTAAGAAACAGTCGAAAGGCACAATTTGTTTTTTTTTTGTTTGTTTTTTTTTTTACAATATATACAATTGGATCTAAATTATAAATAGGCCTATAGAAAATGACAAAAGAATAAGAACACAGGAATAAAAAGGATCAAGATACATATAGTCAGTAGCATGTTTTTTTTTTTCATAGCAATAAATTACGTAAATGCCATATTGATATAAAAGCGAAGCCAATGAATCGAGATGTTTACAGTATTGAACATTCCCATGAAGGGCTATGAGCAAACAAACATGGATCAGAAACCAGACAGAAACTCATTTATGCCATTTTAGTGCAAATCATACACAGAGCAAGTCAAACGCATTTCTATTTAGAAACAGGTTAATTTGACTTCGTCCTAGTTTCATGGCCTCTTCGTATAGTGCTATCGTTGTACAAGACGCTTTGTTAGAACGCATAACAGAAAATTAAATGTCTTTTAATCTTTTTGGGGAGGCACTGAGAAAACTAAATGGATACACTGGATGTGACGCACTAAACTAATATGGAACAATGTAACAATGGAAGATTTCACATAAACATTTTCAAGTGCAAATGTGGCTGAAACAAATTTCCCTTAATGAAAAGAATAAGATAAAACTGTGCAGTGAATATGCAATAATGGCTAAATAAATAATATTTCATATGTGTCATCGACAGGATTTTACACACAACACAAACCCTAATATTTAGGCAGACATTAAACATTTGGATACATTTTATCGGATTTAAATAATAATAAAAAAAAACTTTAATTGGACATAAATTTCATCCTGAGATAGGGAGTGGTTTTAACACCATGAACTGTTTGAGCCAAGTGGATATTTGGGTTTCAGTTCAATATTAATATCTGGCTATTGCTGTGAAAATCTGTAAGAATGTATCAATTGCATAAAGAATAAAGATAGTAAGAAACAAAATATTCAACCACCCAGTGCAGCAGAGCAATGTCAATGTTTGTTGCTTTGTTTGCTGTCTGCACTACAAATATCATAGTATCGACCAAACAAAACATAAAAAATAATTAAAAATCATTAAAAATCTAAAACATGTCCCTTTAAAATTAAATAAGAATAATCAAGTAATTGTTATACACATTTTAAACATCTATTAAATAAGGGCTAGAATTCAACTAGACTGTACCAGGGATGCATTTCACATCGCATCAAACAAATCTGATCTTTTTGTTTGTTTATCCACACTGGATTGTGAAGGAGAAATGGCTTTTTTTTAGTTGCCAGGTCACAATGAAAATATTGTCCTAATAAAGGGATGAAGTGCGACGGAAGTCCTTTTGGGATCAATAAATCAGCTACTAGATAGTTACCGTTCTGTCTTGTTATGTTTTGAGACGGAGGACAGCAGGACAGACTGTTTTACTTTTTAGAACAACAGAGAGACAGCTGCACAGGTAAGTGATTTGTAGGTAGTTACGCTCTCCTACTAGCACACTGTTTCAAGGCCTGATAAATAAAGGCAATAAATAGGTTACAAACATCTGCACGTAAACGGTACAGGAATATGTGTTTTACGTCTACATTCCACTGTATGTTCCGAAGGCACATTTCGACAGTAGCCTGTTCTCTTGCTTGTGTTGTGTCTAACAGAAGTTCGTCATGGAAATGTAAAGCTGATGATTGTTCGATGCAAACCGAGCAGTATGTCTTGCATATGTGAGGCTTGTACAACTTCAGCTAGGCCCAACGTGGAATCTGTGGCCACCAAAAATGATACTACAGGGAAAAAAAAAAAAAAAGGTACTTGAGGTGCCATTTGGGGTTCCTTTTGGTCGGCACATTGGTAGAACGTTTTTGGAGAACCTCTAAGCACCCTTTCAAATGGAAAGAGTCAGTGAGGTTACAGCCAGTTTCTTTCTTTAGAGAAAGGCATTTAAAATATATGTCAAAGAGCATTCGAGGCACCTTCAAAGGTGCCTGGAGCTTCCCCCAGAGGGTTCCTCTAATTAGGAACCAAAATGGTACCTCAAGTGTCTTTTTACTCCTGCATGCTCCACCTTGAGCAAAATATACTCTACGATGTGGTAACCGAACTCTTTTTGGTAAAGCAATGCTCTTTGAAGCCCCAGTGTATAGAATTCAGGATGTTGAAACTGGGATGTTGACTATCCTGAAGTTCCAGAGACAAGAAACGAAGGCCAACGGCAAACTTCATCCCGTCTTCTGAAGCAGAATCTCATGCTTTGTGGAACCGAGGCCAGTGGCGGAGAAGGACGCCGGCAGTGGTCAAACTACAGCCCTGAGTTTGTGCGCGTTTACAGGAGAGCCCAGCTGGAGAGGTCTCACTCGGGTTGTTGGTACTTAATGACGGACTGGCGTTGTTCTGCTCCACCTTGCAGCATGCTGTTCAACACCTCTCGTACGTTTATGATGGCTTCGGAGCTGCAGCGGTTGTTGGGCACCAGGAGCATCTGCTGGTCTGTCGGGGGGAGAGATAAGTGCGACAAGGAAGATGGTGTGAGCGAGGGAGTGAAGTTGGACAAGGAAGAAGAGAATGAGTTTGAGAAGACCACGGGTACCGTTGTAGGTGCATCTGAGGAGGAAGAGGCAGGCACAGTCTGACTAGAAGGTGTTATAAAGGACTGTAAAATGTCGAATAGTTCACTCTCCCGAACTGTACTGTTTTCCTGCATAACCTGGGTCTCCTGCTGCGGCTGCTCTTGGATAAACTCTTCTAGGTTGAATTCATCCACCGTAGGGTCAGGTTGCCTGGGGAGGTTGTCCACACCCAGGTCAGCTTGGGAGGAGAACGAGGCATTGGGAGCCGTCAAGTCCAGGATTTCTTCCAAAGGGGTTTTAAGGGAAGGGAATGGGAAGGGCATGTATTGGGTGGGCAAACCAACCAGGTTGGGAGTCGGCAAAGAGGTGTACACATTCGGGGTGAAAAACTCTTGGAGCTGATGCTGTGCCAGCAGCCTCTGTTGCTCCTCGGCCTGCCGCTGCTCCAGAGCTTGCTGCTCCTTCTCTCGACGTCGCTGCTTCACCTCTGCATCCATCCTCGCCAACTCCTGACACACCTTTGACACGCAGTTCTCTGGGATCTTAATACCTAGGAGAAAAAAAGATAATCTGTTTCAAGATGCCGTTGCCGTTGAAACCTTTTGGATATCAGAACTATCAGAACATTCAAGGGGAAGGGTTATCAGGTCGACTCACCAACTTGTTTGCTGCTGTCCTTGGTCTTGAGGCGGACAATCTGGAGAATGCTGGAGCTGGTGATGTCAGCGACCACATCAGACACACGCTTCCAAACGCGGAGGAGAGCACCACACAACATGTGATACTGACGCAATCGAGTGCCCATTAAGCACTCATGACCCTCCTCTACCTTTTTGCACCTCCCGTTCCTGCAGGAAACATGGGTACATGTTAGAACCTCTGGGCTCAGTTTGGCCAAGTAGTACCAAGACTGGAAGGTCTCTTTTCTCACCAGTTAGCATGGCTGCATTTCCTGAAGGAGAATGTGAACTGGTTTTCCCAGCTATCCTGTGCCTCCTCCGGAGTGACCTGAAGCAAGGATAGAAAATGTCACTTAAAGTCACCGTAATGCTCACTAGATGGCAGCAGAGACGTTTTGCTCTGATAAGTACACACCTTGCGGTATTTTTGTTGGAGATTCTCAAGGCTTTCCGCTTGGGCCTGCTTGCCGATGTTTGGTTTGTAGAGGATCATGTTGTGCTCCTGGCCTTGCACAGCTAGCAGCACGCATGGATAGTTGCCTCTCAGCTGCAAACGAGACAGGCACAAGCATGTTCAACTGTGGAAGAGCTCTAATGACACATGAACTCTCCTTTACCCCTGAAGAGAAAGGTTCTTCCAAGGAAGCATCTTTCCTGTGTTACTAAGAGGAAACTACATGCAAATTTGGACGTTTTTGCTCATATACTCACTTTATGGGATAAATAGAAGCCTTCATCCGGGTTGCTGAGAGTTTGGGCCTTTTGGCAAGCCTCCAACCATGGCATACCTCTATCTACACTTATCTGTTCAACAAAACAAACAGAGATAATGTCCGTCAGACATGTCCACAATGCTACTGTCCTGGCTATCCCAAATTTATGCGAAAAGAAAGGTCTTAAAGTGTGGTTTATTCTTGGTCAAAGGAACCACTTATAATAACGGCTGTTAAACCAGTTCTCATTGCATAAGCTCTCAAAATAAACCTTGCTCTCAGTGGAAGAGATGATTAGCGTGTTTTGTAGTGTGTGTCACGCATGAAACTTGTGTGCCTTAGGCATGTTTTCGAAGCTCAACCATTTAAGAGCTGGTGTATGTAAGAACCTTGTGTATCTTTCAGAAATACTGACCTTGTAAAGGATAACTTGACCATCTTGAGGATTTCCTGCCGTTAGAAATTTCTCCTGTGTTTCTTCATAAATCTGATCATTGCCTGGTGCCAGATCTGAGAGAAAGCAGATACTTGGTTGTCACCTAAGCAGATCAATCCAACTTAAAAGTACCATACCAAGAGAAGAAGTGCTTCTTACCCAGTATTCCCATATCATATTTGCCATCTTTCTTGTCCTTTTCGATCAAGTAGTCGAAATTGTCCGTGAAGTACTGGAAGAGGGAGTTCTGTTTGTGCACCTCCAAGCCCAGTATCCGGTTGAGGAACTTGGTGATATTGCAGTCTAAAACAACAAGGAGTCGCATGATGCGGTGATATATGTGTATGCTTGTGATTAGCATGCGAGGAAATGTGTCAGGTATGTACAAAACAAATGCAATGCCTTACCTTTTTCAGTGTTGATGCCCAAGCGTGACTGACTGCATAGCATGCCTACGTCCATCATACCGTGCTTCATGTCTAAGATTACAAGGCATTGGTGAGATCATGGTTCTGTCTGATCCACATCTTAAAAGAGTGATGCACAAAACTTGTTTACCTTTGAAGAACATGGCATCACCACCTGGATAGTCCTTCGGAGGCTGTACCTTGCTTTCGATCTGACCAAGGATGGCTTTGGTTACCTTATCTAGAGCTTTGGTGCCATACTAAGAGGAACAGCCAAAACAGACCACGGGTTAGTCCTTGATTTATCTGAGTATTTTTTTTTAGCAGTGTCACTGTTCTATGTCAGTTACTCACTTTATTTTCAAAGTTGTATTTGCTAAGGTCTCTAGACTCTGTGGCCCTCCTGTCACCATGAGTCAGGGCTCCCTGTGAAAAGCAAACAAGTCGATTAGAAATGTCAGGACCTAAGTAGTGAATTGAACACAAGGTTTTAAGTATGTGAAAAGTACGGAGTGGAAGTGGAGCGAGGAGAGTTTTTTTTAAAGTGGTAGCGCCTGCATTTTCTTTAGACCCAATATCGTTCCAACACATTAATGACCCGTAATTTTAAGAATTCACAATATGAAACACAATAGTGCAGTCAGAACAAAAGAAAGATTTTGTAAAACATTTTTTTAAAGACAGGGTTAAAAGAACTTCACTTAAAATAAATGAGAAAAAAAAATATCATATATGGTATACATGCTACCTTTCAAAAGTTTGGGATCAGAGCAATTTTTTATGTTTTTAAAGGAGTTTCTTATGCTTATCAAGGCTGCATTTATTTGATCAAAATACAGAAAAAAAGTAATCTTGCAAAAAGGTTTTACAGCATAAAATAATATACTTTAACATATAATATATTTCTGTGATGCAAAGCTGAATTTCCATCAGTCATTACTCAAGTCTAAAGTGTCACATGATCTTTCAGAATTCATTCTTATATGCTGATTTATTATTAAAATTATCAATATTAGCAACAGTTGTGCTGCCAAATATTTGTTGGCACTTGTGATACTTTTATTCAAAATATAAATATTTTCTAACAATATAAGTCTTTGCCATCTCCTTTTATCAATTTAACACATCCTTGCTGAATAAAAGTATACATTCATTAAAAAAAAAAAAAGAATAAAAATTTGAACGGTAGTGTATATTAGAAAATATTTATATTTTAAATAAATGCTGTTCTTTGTAACTTTTTATTCATCAAAGAATCCTGAAAAAAAGTATCACACGTTCCCAAAAAAATATTAAACAGTTTCCAGCACTGATTATAAATCAGCGTATTAGAATAATTTCTGAAGGATCATATGACACTGAAGACTGGGTTAATGATGCTGAAAATTCAGCTTTGCATCACAGAAATAAATTACATTTTAAGGTATATTAAAATAGAAACATTTTATTTCACATCATAATAATATTTCACAATATAAAATTCTTTTTGATCAAATAAATGCAACCTTGATGAGCCTCCTTTAAAAAACATTAACAATCGTTCAGACATTTGAATGGTGGTGTATATATTAGTAATTACAGTTTTCACATTACTAAGAAATGGAAACCAGCTTAAGAGTAAGCATGTCAGGGACGCACCAGACTCTCCAGCCTCTTTGCCACGATGGATGCAAATCGTCGCTCGCCTGCCAGTTCGGAGATCAGGAAAATGTACTCCGGTGCCGTGACCTGATTGGAACGATGAGTGCGACCTGAAGAACAGAAAGTGTTGTCAGCTAGTCGTTGTGGTGCAGTGACACTCTTTATGGGAAGCGAGCTTTGATGACAGAGGTTGTGGCTGGGTGATGCAGGTGGAATTAGTGACGCTGTGTTCGGGTGTTGACAGTCTAACCACTTGTGATCTAGCCTGGAGCTGGTCGACTGTCCCATTTAATGTAGACGAAATAACTAGTGCATGGTCTCAAACTTAATAGGTAGACATGAGGTAATGCTGCCTACTCACCAAACTGCTGTATGGCCCTGTCTGCACTCCAAGGCAGCTCCAGGGTCATGTGAACCCTGCGACGCTGATTCTTCACCCTTCTGTCAGCCTGAAGTGAGATCCCAGAACTGGCCGCTTCTGATATTATGGCTACCAACTGAAGGGAGTACAGTAAAGTTTTTAAGTTTGGATGCATCAAAAGAACCATAAAAGAATAGTTGGGAGATTTCCTTTTTGAAATCTACCTTCTCTCCATTCATGAAGCGATCTTTCTCTTTGATGTTGATTTGGTCGATAGTGTAGCTCTGCTCAGCGCGGGATTCGTAACGGACGCTGCCGTCCGGTCGACGGACCACTCGGCCTTTACGTCCAGTCATCTAGCCACACAGACAAAAGACTGTTTAGCGCTCAGACACAGCCTTGGTTCATAAGTGTAGCTATGTATAGGAATATGAATGCATAAATAATGACCTCTGATACTTGTTCTGGACCTCCAAACTGATCAATGAGCTCATCCAGTGTGTTAAGAGGTAGTTCTTTTCCCAGCTCGGCGATCTTGTTGAGAAGCCCTTGTTTCTTCTCCTCTATCCGTGCTAGGGAAGGATGAAAGCAAAGATCAATTGCTTTTGCTTACAACAAAAGTGCTGTAAGTGAAAATCACCAGGATGTGGGGCTGTCAAAATGGCTGAAAAACTAAATTCGAATTTTACACTTAAATGTTAATGTTATCAATATTCGAATTTAAAATAAAAAGGGGGAAAAAAAGGCCAGGTGAGAACACATAGACCAAAATATTACTAATGCACGTATCTTCAGAGCAATAAAAAAAAAAAAAACATGACTATCTTTGAAAAAAGGACCGAAAACCAATCACAATGAGTACTTTTTCATTTAAAAACACGAGATGCAAAAAAACAACATAACGTCTCTAGACTTTCTAAACTCTTTACATGGCTTTCTAAACACTCATAGATGTCCCTTCAGAAAATGCGTATGTGTTTTGTGTGAACGACTTGGTTTCGGTTTTGATGTAAACAACATCTTCTCCGCATTATTATTCACGTTTTCCACAATACTTTGAACGAACAATGCAGCATCTAATGGGTTCAACTGAATAGGCTAACAAAAACATAAAGAAAACCTACGACACATCATCATTTCGTGCGTCACTGATAAGGCAGCCTGACGCAAACCTACAATTGTGGAAAATGTGGATTTTTATTTTAACTTCGATGAATATTTGAAAAATGTTTGACAGCCCTATTAGGATGCGTGGAGATAACATGAGTCGCACTATAAAATACACCGTCAACGTACCATTCTGGTAGCTGGTTTGGTCAACGAAGATGACATCGTCACTGTTGTCTTGGATGGAGTCTGGCGAGGAGTTGGAGTCGCTATCCAAAACGTCAGACTCAGTGCTGCTGTCATCGCTGATGTTGATCACTCCCCCTACATCAGTACCGTGTCGGGGTTGCTTGGGCTGCCGTCCACGTGGCTTACCTGCGTGAGAGCGATCAATCAAACCTTAGGGATAAAAACGAAGATCGGCAATGTAGCGGTAGCGATACTAATGCGTGACAACAACTCACGTTTCCTCTTGTTCCCGGCTACTTTTTCTCTCCTCTGCTTCTCTGACGGAAAGTGTTTGAGGACCAGCGACTGAAACACACCCCTGAGGAACAAACAAAATTGTGTAAAATAGTGTTTTTTGTCTAATGGCTTCAGGAAGTGGTTATTATCAGATGACACTGGGTTTCAGAATGATGCACGGCCTGTGAGATGACCACAGTAACACATATTGAGAAACCTTACTACCATTGTGAAACTGCAAGAGCAACTACTCTGGAAAGAAGTAGTCATAAGGGGTCCATATATTTCAGAAAGGTTTCAATGATGCCCAAAATCGACTTACTCTGCAGCAGAGACAAATCTGTCCAGGTGTCCGTCATTTTCGTCAAGGACTTCTCTGGTTCGAGCCTCGCCTGTTGACTGTAGCCCTATCACGACACACTACAGGGAGAAGTAGAAGAAAAAGAAAAAAATGTGTAAAATGCCTACAGCAACACAAATAATCATTAGAGAAAGTTCAGGGTCACTGCTCTGACTGACCTTCCCTGCTTCCAGCTCCTTTTTGGCCAGTTTCACCAGACAGCGAACCTTGGCGGCGATGCAAAGGTATTTAAAAAAACGCTGGTGGGATGACCAAAACTGACCCCACAGAGACTTCCTGGAACTCATGCAGAGCTCGTCAGCGGCCTGCATGAACTCAGCCAAAGCTTCCGCCCACTACAAACGAAATAACAGATTTAGGTGTCAGATATGCGTACACAGTAGTGATGTCACGTTACCAAAAATCTAGTACACAATACTCGACACCACAGGGGAAAAATTAACAATAATACTTCAACATTTTCTCCAAAAACACTGTGGCACTTGGCCTTCAAATTACTCACGCACACACATGCAACTTTACTAATTATTATTTTTAAATCATTAAGATAAACAACAATTATTTAAGCCAGTAATATTAGCCAATAATGTTAATAAGGATAATCCATGGATGAATACACAATGAATGAACATGCTGTCAGACAGTCACTAACTAGTAACAATCTAGTATTAGTAACCAATTTAGTATTGGTTTACTTCATTTAAAGGGACAGTTCACCCAAAAAGGACAATTTGGTCATCAAACCTATATGTCCTGGTCACTCTTTTTCATATACTAAATGTGAATGGGGATTAAATGACCAGAATGCACATTTAAAGTACTGTAATAATGGTTAATATTAGTATTGCACTGTATTTAATGTTATCTGAAGCCACTTTGTGTGGCAAACAGACTAAACTTTAGTCATTATTCATTGAAAACTTTATAGTTTCAGGGGAAGATATTTAGTGAACAGATACATTTATAGCTTTTTCTTACACAAACACATCACTTCAGAAGGCCTTTATTAACCCCTGGAGCATTTTTAATTAAGGACGGATGCACTTTTTTGGGCTTCAAAATCTCAGCACCCATTCACTGCCATTAGAAAGCTTGGAAGAGCCATACATTTTTAAAAATATAACTCTGATTGTATTCTTCTGAAAGAAAAAAGTCATATACACCTAGGGTGGCTTGATGGAAAGTAAATCATGGGCTAATTTTCATTTTTGTGTGAACTACGCCTTTAAAATGAAAATAAGAAGACAGGCTTGAATTTCTGGGATTCTTCTCATAACTCACAAGTTTAGCAGCTTTGTTGTACACAAGTTTGAAATCATCGTCCAGGCTGATCTCTTCGATGCGGAAGGAGACTCCTGAGAAGCTGAGTTGGCGTGCGATATACATCCCGCTGACCTTCATATCCATGGCGACGATCTCCATGGCCCCCACACCCCTATCAGTGAAGAACACATTCAGGTTACATATACAAAAAGGACTGTTTTCATACTCGCCAGCTAACAAGTTCGTGCTCCTCTACAAACCTCTTCTCAATGGTGTGGAGGAAGTCGTCAAAGGTCCTGAAGGGCGTTCCCTCTCCCCAGATCCCCAGACGGCTCATGTAGATCATGTTCTTTGGCTCTGAGGCACCTGTGGCACTGGCATATACCACTCTGGCCAACGGCAACTTGTTCTGCAGATCCAGCACGGCTTTGCCCATCTTTGTGGATGTTGCATTTTTGGCTTTGTGGCATTCGTCAAATATGATCTATGTCTATGGTCAAGGGTAAAACCAACTTCATTGTTCACACTCATGTCACCCACATATTTTGCTGAGGGTTGTTAAAAAAAAACAAACCCCAGAAAACAGAGGTTGCAAGTTAAAAGAAAAAAAAAAGATTTTACAAAATGTATTTTTACAGTGAAAAATAAAAATAGTGTTAAACAATATAACACATCATTCCATAAATAAGAAAATAAATAAACATTATATTAAATAAGTGAATTATACATGACACATACATTGTATTGTATTCAGCAGAAATCACTATTGATACTGAAAACAGTATTTTAATGCTGATTAGAAAACAAAACTAAATGTAAATAAAAGCAATATACAATATTTTTATATGAATTATATTTTAAATATAACAATATTACATATATTATATAATAATAATAATTATTATTATGTAAAGTATAGTACATGTATTTTATCCAGATTTGTACTTCATATTCAGTTAATAAATATAAATAAATATAATGTTTAATGTATTCTTAATGCAGAATTTTTAATATTGTTTTAAATTTGTTTCTTTCAAGGGGTTTAAGGCAACACAAACTTATCAATCCCTGCCAACAAAATCTGTAAATAAATACATGCAGGATTTTACAATAAAAAAATGATTTGTAAATTGTAAATAAAATAAAACAACACATATTAATACAATAAATAAATAAATAAATAAAGCAGGATCTGAACAATTTACAAATGTTCTGTGAATAGCCTCCAAAAAACTTAATTCTGATAGATATAACTTTTAAACTTTGTTTGTAAATAGCCACTAATATATACATATATATATATTTACATTTATATGTGTATATATATTATGCACATAGAAGGATACGACTCCATCAAAACCCGGCTCACACCAGTCTAAGATCTGCTTCAGGCGCGTTCGGAGTTGGCCGCCCGCCTGACTCTCGCCGATTAGTGCAGAGTAGGTCGCAAACAGGACCCCTTCTGAGGTAGCTGTGTCTCCGTACTTTATCTGCATGGAAAACAGTTCGAGTTAGACACCTTGAGAAAAGCTACGGGGAAAGTCTGTGAGAATGTGCATCACTGGAAACGTGATCTCCGTTAACAGGGCTGCCGTATTGAGCCGCACAGTAATAGTGACCTTATTCAAGGCATGCACTTGTATATCGGGTGCACCGATGTCTTGGAGATCTCTCTCTGCGTCATATTTCAGGTCATTGGAGACGCTGAACCTGGAGGAGAGATGAGGAGGATGAGGCATCGGATCTAGAGTCGGTCTTTGATGAGGAGTCAACGGTGCGAGTTTGGAAAGGTTTGATGATCTGGAGATCACTTACCATAGTGCTTTCTTCCTTCCCTTTAAGAAGTTTTCTCGGATGATGCCAGCTACTGTGCGGCCTTTGCCAACTCCGGCTCCATCCCCGATGAGGAAGCCGGCCCGCTGGTTGTTCTGGAGAATCACTTCGTGTTGCTGTAGAGTGTTATAACCAAGTCAATATTAATGACTAGAAAGAATAAAATATTTGCAAACGATCAATCTGATGCTGAGTTTACTATAACTTTCAATGGAACCGCAGGGGTCTTTTTGAGATTATGAGAGTCTGGGAAATACAGTGTTAATGAACTGGGTAGGATATATTTATATATATAAAAATTTAAAATAATAAAAAAACATTAGTAATACAATAAGTAACAAAAATTACTTAAAACATTAAACCTAATAAACACATGCAGGATTCAACTAACCTTAAAATAAAATAATAAATATAATATAAATAAATAATACAATAATAAACAAATTAATGATTTAAACAATTTATAAATTCTTTGTAAATAGCATTAAAATAAACCAATAAATAAATATATAAATGCAGGATCTAAACAATTTAAAAATCTTTGTAAATAGCCACAATATAAAACAATAAATAATACAATAATAATAAAAAAAAACAAAAATATATATATATATATATATATATATATATATATACATAAATAAAAAGAAAAGCAAAGTTGGTCAGGGTACCTGGCAGGCGTAGATAATGGCCTCCAGCTGCAAGGCAGAGAGCTGGCCGGTCTTTATGGTCTCCTCTGGGATGGACAGGGTGTAGGTGACATCTGGAGGAGGTACACTGGACAAAGTGTTAGTCTCCACCACTCGGTCTGGATGGGATATTCCTATCTTGGCTAAGACAGCAAAAGAGAAAGCGAAAACAATATAAATCTTCTGTAGGACATGAATAGCCACAAAACGCATACCAGAAACCATTGCTCACATTTAGATGGCCTGTAGTCTGCATAGGTGTCGACATGACCCAGCTCTTCTGCCTCCTCCACCTCGACTTCCTCTTCCTCTTCTGGCTGTGTTTGGGGTCTCTGTGTGAACACGTGATATGATTGACATAGAGAAGAAAAACAGAAAGAGAAAGACTTTACAGAGACATTGAAATCTTGTGTACGTGTTCAAGAAATAATCTTTCTATCTGTATAAAAATATATTTAAATTTTTAGCATGCTTTTATTTTAATTATTTTATAATTTATTTTTATATAAAACTAAAAAACTAAAATAAATAAATTAACTTCTACTACAGTTATATCGTTTAATAATATTTTTACTATTGTAATCATCATCACAATTAAAAACGTACCTGATAACCTCCTATGGGTGGTGTATTAATAATAGCAGTGATGTCATCTAACGAGTTTAATCCTTGAAACCTGTTAGAATTCAGCTGAAGAGGAAAAAGAGAAACGAAAAGTTAAAGCCAACAGAAAGATCACATGCTTTACTATCAGAGCAGGAACAAAGGTTCAGTTGACGGGTGTGTCGATCACAGGTGTGGTTTCTCGTACCACGGAAATAATCTTCCACATAAATGGCAAAAACAACTGAAAACCATTCAGGTCAACATTGGCATTTGGAAAAAGTGCGTGTCAGAAATTGGCCTCACCTCTTGGACTGATGCTGGTGTTTTGATGTCCCATATTGTGGGCACGTTGGGAGGCATGTCAGTATTGATTAAGTTATTAGCGGTGTATTCGGTTAAGGAGTCAGTCGGAGGGGAGAAGATCGGCAGATCATCCAGACATTGGAGGTCCTGAGAGAAAAGAAAGGAAAAATTATTTAACCAATTTGTAGCTTCAAAATAAAATATTAAATGAATGAAATGAATCAGCAAATCAACTTTCAATAAAACTAATTAAATGAGTGAAAAAATTAACGCAAGATCTAAACAATTGAAAACATTTTTGTAAAAAGCTTCAAAATAAAATATTAAATGAATGAAATAAATCAACAATTCAATAAATAAAACAAATTACATACATGAGTAAAAAAAAAATACAAATGAATGCAAGATATACACAAGATATAGCCTCAAAATAAAACAATCAATTAATGAAATAAATCAACAAATAAAAAAATACAATAAATAAAATAAATAAAATCTAATATAGTCACAATTGCTAAATTGTTAACGAAATTGCAAAAAATGTCTATTGTTCGCGAAGAATATAAAAATATATATTTCTGAATATAAAACATTTTAATAGCAGACTGGCATAATGTGGTGGATAAGTGATGCTGTTTAAACGGCACAATTCATCTGGTTTCACCATAAAGAACCGTGCACGAGTTCAGATTAGAGATCAAACACATGTAGAGTGAATATCCCATGAACCCGCAATCTAATTAAGACATGTTGTGAAAAACAATGCACTCAGCTAATCAGAAGCTTGTGTAGTAAAAGATGTGCGTGTGTGTGTTAGTGGAATGTATGAAAGATTTGAAGGGGCTCGAGAAGCTCTTCACACAGCCAAGATTTTCCAAGAACTCTTCACTGTTCGAGGAAAAGCAACAAGTGCTAAACAACCAGGAACTGGAGGGTGGCCAGGGGCCGTGGTATTCGATCCGTTTCATTAATAGGAACCATTTTAGGTGCGAGTCAGATTAGGGCTAACCTCAAAATGAGCTGCTTATGGTCCAAAATATGGGTTGTGCTGATATAATCCTATCTCACAGTGCTTTAGATCCTTGTATTTTTTCAACATGTCTTTGTCATGAAGGTGTGTATGTTTGTGATGTTAGATGGGTCACAGCAGAAACCGTGAGAACCTCGGAGCTTGGTTGTGTGCTCTTTCGTAAAGATGAAAGGTTTAAAAACAAATGCATGCTAGTTCTGTTCAAAGCCACGAATTCAAAGTCATTGTACTTCCTCTACACTTCATTATGGAGATCATAAACATAGATTAAAGGCAGCGACATGAAACTGAGAGTGGAAAACTCGGCCATCATGCATCATTTCTTTTCTATCTAAGATCTCATCCATATCATTTTTTTTTCCATTATTAAAAAACTGTAAGACTATAATATATATATACATTATAAAACAAAAACAAACACACACACATGCTCACTTATTATTTGGTTAAAGTTAGAATAAGGGTTTGGTTTAGGGTTACTTGCATGTAATTATGCATCATTAATTATTATTATAACAGTGCAAAGTACATGTAACGTGTAACAAGCACAACTTAAAATAAAGTGTAAACATCTTTAATTTAATGTCTATAATATTTAATACATTATATATATATATAGCAGTCACACACACACATAAACACACTCATAAATAAATAAAAGTATATATGTGTGCACGTGCACACACACTTATTTATAAACAGATTTATTTATTCATAAACATCTATACTTCATAAAAAGATTATATATATATATATATATACACACATACACAGTATGCACATATGTGTGTGTGTGTATACATATTTATTATGTATGGTAAAAATACATGCATGTTTAAATTTAAGAAAAATGTGTTATGTTTATATATTTCATATATTTAAACATAACATAAAATCTAATAATATAAATATATATACACATGAAAATATTTTCAAAATAAATACTAAATGTGTTTGTATTTATATATACATAAACACAGCACACATACATATATTATGGAAACAAAAACATTTACTTTGGATGCAAAATATTTATATATTTAATATAGAATTTTTTTATTTATATATTAATTTATATCTATAAATATATCTACCTTTTTTAGGACATATAGATGAAAATTTTAAAATAATAATTTATTTTTCATCATTCATATCACAATTTTTAAATTTTCTATTAAAAAAAAC
>JAUMHE010000079.1:6657402-6674040 GCA_032359235.1 Enteromius mattozi
ATACATATACACACACACACACACACACACACTTTTATTTACATTTTTACATCTTAATATATAAATTAATATGTAAATTTTTACAAATATATACTAAACATACATAAAAACCCTTAAAAATGTTAAAATTGCATTTATCAACAGTCTAGGCCTAAATCACACCATAAGTCTAAGCAACAGGCTGTTCCTGTCTCCAGGCAGTGGTTAAGCTGTCTTTCCGCATTCAAATGATGTTGCTCATTGATTTCATTGTGCTGGGAAGGAGGATGAAGTGCTTGTGGAACACAGAATGACTTGACAACAGACAAAAACACATTTATGTCCATATATAGAACGGCAACACTCCAGCAGGGACCTGACAGAGACCGCCTCCGCACTGGATTCACTCCCAGCGAAAACCCAAGAAGGTGCTGCCAAAACCATAATCTCAGGGGGGTTCTGAAACCTGAGGTCACAACCTGCCCATTTTCTCTGATCAAACAGCTGCAGTCGTGATTTGCTGTCGAATCGTGTTGTAACGTATTTTATGCGTGCTTTGATCTTCCGAGGACACATTTGCAAGAGCGCTGCCAAACGGAACAAAGAAATCCCAGAAGTCGACTTGATTCCAATAAGAGAACAGAAGAAACAAAAATACTGCAGTTCTCTAAGGGGAATGACTTTGGATATTGTTTAGCGAATGGCAACGGCATAATCTGACTTTGTACATTCTGGGGCAAACCACAAGGAACAAGGCGAGACTTCCTGGAAGGCCGGGCCGCCTCCTCTCTGTTTCTCCACTCCTTTTCTCCACTGCTGAGCCAGCAAACAGGGATTCCCCCGCTTCAGGATGACAGAGCGGCATCGGATTGATGGATGTTATTAATATTGCACTTTCCCTGAAACGTGTTTGCTTAAACGGAACATAAAAAAAAAAAAGCTGACTTTTGCATATATAAAAAAAAAAAGATGTTGAGAAATAACTAACAAATGAGTTTTTTTTAACAGATTTATAATAGAGGTGAATAAAAATGTACATTTAAAAAGGAACGAAAAGGAATTAATTCCGCCTACTGCTAAGTGACCTGACATGACCTCACTGACCTCGACTGACTGAGACCATCTTTTGTTCTTTAGCGAGGAGGTGGATATTTGCCAGACTAAACTGAGCCTTTTTACATGATCACGAGGTAAAATGCCTGCAGATAAACACAGTGAGAGGTTTGAAACTCGTTTTCCAAATTGTATTTCATTGTACTTACTAACAGCTAACTGAGAAATTCTGTCATGGTTAAGTCGAGTCTAACTATGCACATGAAAACTTCACCAGTGTCACCATGTAAGATAAAATTTCCATGAAGAAGAAAGTTACTCATATCCCCATAATGCAACCATTTGCATCATGCAAAACAGCGTGACAGCAGCAAGTGACCGATTAAATGCTGTTAAAAACCTTAGGGTCAACAATTCTTACCAAAACAATATCAGTTACTATTACTTGAAACTGCTGTCAAATAATTAATGGCGATTAATCACATCCAAAATAAAAGTTTTTGTTTACATACATACTGTGTATATTTATAATATACTGTAAATATAAAGACACACACATACAGCATATATTTTGAAAATATTTACATGTATATATTTATATTCGTATAAATTCTATTTAATATATAAACAAAACATTTCTCTTACGTATGTGTATATTTATACATAAATAATAAATATACACAGTACACATATGCATATTGTGTAAACAAAAACCTTTATTTCGGATGCGATTAATCAGAATTATTTGTTTTAATAGACTAATTGAAACCAGTTACTTTGGAAATACAAAAGGTTACAGATTACAAGTAATAAGCAGTGTAACTATTATTGTGAATTTCAACATTATGCTTATGTAAATATTTTAATACTGTCGTATTGTTACTTCTTGAGAAATGTGTCTAATATAGTCACTTCTGCATTTACAGGAATGTAATGTGGTCACATAAACGGAGGAAAATCTTTGCGTTCATTTCCATCCATCCTAAATCCCACCACAGTTTCGTCTACAGAGCAGGCTGACCTGAACTCTATAACCCAAAAGAGAAATCCTGTGAGGCTTCGACACTTTTCAGCCTTGTGAATGGACAATTTCAGTTCTGTTTGGTTTTTGGATGTGGTGCTGTGTAAAACCAAGGTGTCTTTGAAGACTGCTGAGGTGTCTGTTTGGGTTAGGGTGAACTAGGCAATGATGGTAGAGTTTCCTAAAGCCATTTTTTTCCATTTGACATGCGCCACCATGCATTGTCAGCATAAACATTTAACGACAAAAAGCTGAAAGTAACAGGAAAATGACAAAATATTTGAACTGACTGTAGAAGAGCTATGAAAATCATTGCTGAGGGAAATATAGACAGACCCGGTAGAGATGAGGTGGCAGCGCTCATCTGTGGGGACCACCAGAAATGCATCATTTACTGTAAGCCTACGCAAATGTTTCCTGTACGAAATGTAAGGAAAAAAAGATGCACCTGCAAGACAAGCTGGTGTAAGATGAGTAAAGCTGGCGTGTATGAGTGAAAAAAACACACACAAACATATCCTGACACTCCCGTACTGTAATAAAGCCTCATTATTACGAAAATGTGTCAGGTTACACCACAACATGACACTTATTGAACCTTCCCAACCAGCACTGACGGGAAAACTGCAGACGAGCCTGAAGCGTCACTGCCAGATTATCAAAGCCAGCTTCCTGATGTCTTTTATGTCCTATTTATTTTGTTTAGGGAGGAGGGAGATAAAAATCAAGGACAGCAATAATAAAAAAAAAGATGACAAAGGATAGGAAAAATACAATTAAAGACATAATAAAAAAAAAAAGAGATAAA
Organism: Enteromius mattozi; assembly: GCA_032359235.1. Taxonomy (NCBI): domain Eukaryota; kingdom Metazoa; phylum Chordata; class Actinopteri; order Cypriniformes; family Cyprinidae; genus Enteromius; species Enteromius mattozi. The sequence continues at coordinate 6,660,264 of JAUMHE010000079.1, forward strand.
GACATAAGCTTTAGTAAAGTCGTAAGAAAAAAGGCAAAGAAAAAAAACACAAGCAATGGCAAACTTAGAAAAAGAAGGCAAAAAATGGAAAGAAAGACGGCAAACGAGTGTACGAAAGAAAGAAAGAAAGAAAAAAAACAGTGGAAGGAATAAAGAAGGCAAATGGCCTAAAGAAAGAAAATATGTCACACATAAAGAAAAAGAAAGTAAAAAATTGACAAACGAAAGAACAAAATAACTGCAAGAACATAGATAAAAAAGGGAAAAAAAGAAATAAGCAAAATGAGAAGCAATCAACCAAAATAATGGAAAAATAAATGAAAAGATCAAACAAACAATGGAAAGATGGGAAAAAAAGAAAGAACAGATGAAAGGGCAAAAGGACAAACGGACAAACAGAAGAACACGCATCAAAAAACTGACAAGTCAAAAAAAGACAAACAATGGCTAACCTAAAAAAAAGAGAACAGACAAATTAATAAAGAATGGACGAAAAAACAGACAAATGAAAGAATGGACAAACGAAACAGACAAATGAAGAATGGACGAAAAAACAGACAAATGAAAGAATGGACAAACGAAACAGACAAATGAAGAATGGACGAAAAAACAGACAAATGAAAAGAATGGAAAAACAAACAGACAAATAAAAGAATAGACAAAAAAACAGACAAATGAAAGAATGAATGAAAAAACAGACAAATGAAAGAATGGAAAAACAAGTGACGTTGCCAAACCAATTTCGGGAGGAAGCGTGAACGATTAATCAGACACAGCCGGCGCAGTATTATCAATCATCTCCTATCAACTCGTCAGCCAATCCGATTCCAACCTATCCACTATAAATAAGCCAGTTTCCTTCTCTTCCGTATCTCGTTACAAGCATCCCTCCTCCGCCTCGTTCGCACTATCCTAACGGGGGGTACGTGGGGTCCGAGCCGGACGCCGAGCTCTACCCTCGCTAGGGTTCATACTTCTAGGGCTCGGCCCCAGGACAGCACGCCAAATACGCTACTATTATTACTGTGATTATAAGGAAGCGCGAACTACTGAAACAGACAAATAAGAGAATGGACGAAAAAACAGACAAATGAAAGAATGGACGAAAAAACAGACAAATGAAAAGAATGGACGAAAAAAAACAGACAAATGAAAAGAATGGACGAAAAAACAGACAAACAATGAACAATGGCAATGAAAGACAATGAAAAAGTATGTGACAGAACAGACTAATTAAAGAATGTACAAGCAACAGAACAACAGATGAAACAACAGATGAACAACGGCAAACAAAAACTGCCAAAAAAAAGAAAGGACAAACGAAAGAATGCACAAGCAAAAGACGGGACAAATGAAGGAGTGGACAAAAAGGCAAACAAAAGAGCGGACGAACGGGAAACCTAAAGAAAGAAAAAGAGTGGACAAAAAAGGCAAACAAAAGAACGGATGAACGATAGCACAAGGAAGGTGTCAGTTTGGGAAGCGAAGACTCATTGTGCCTTAACAGCACTTTACATCACACTGTTCCCGTAAAACACGAGCGTGGCCCTGCCTCAGGCCCAAAATAGAGACCCAAACCCCTCAGATAACACCAGTCCTGATGAGATCAATACACCAGTGCACTTCAGTACTACCTCATTCTCATCTAAAACTCATTCCACAACTACAAGACACCTACCAAAAAATGTGCAAAAATCATGTCAAAACCTTTGCTGTGGTTCATCCACTTCCTGAGACTGACGCAATCATTAAAGCTTTTTAACAGCAAGGAGATTTCAAAATGCAAGCTATAACGCAGAAATGAGCTCACGCAAAAGGAGCAATAATACCAAATTGCACCAAACCCAAGAATCACCTGCGTCCACCTCTTACTGGAAACAAGCTTTCATGTTTGTCATGCTTACTGTTGCCAGTCAGCCTTTGCAATCAGATTAACGGTTGTAAGTGCATAATATCAATCTAGAACTTGTCACATATTTAAAATAAAAAAAAATATAAAAAAATGCTAAAAGAAATAATGTGAAGTAAAAGAAAAACTAGACTTTGACTTACACTGTCAAATGTGATTGATATATTTTATATTTAAATATTTAAATATATATATATATATATATATACTATTTTGTATTATTTATACATAAATATATATATAATATTAAAATAATATGATATGTTATGTATAAATAATACAAAATAGTATATATATTACATGTACTTAAATATAAAATATTGTATTTATTTAACATTGATTTAACTTTTATAAATGTATATATAATATTTAAATAATGATACTTTATATGAGTAAATGTTATAAATGTAAAATATATACAAATACAATATTTTATATTAAAAAAAATTTATTTTGTATTATATATACACATATACAAAGTATCATATTTAAATATTATATATACATTATATACAAGTAATATAAAATAAAATAAAGATAAAATAAATACAAATGTAACAAAAAAAGTGAAAAAATATGCGTATTTTTGTATTACTGTATTTACTTATATAAATACATATACAATGCAGCATATTATTTGGATAAATGAAATAAAAAATTAAAATAAACACATATACACACGCATATAAATTTTTTTCTATTTTTTACTGAAGAAAAATATTTTTTTTCTCAGTATATAATAACTTACTGTATTATTTAAGGCAAAGCCATACTGATTTCTTCTAGTCAACTCTGACAAGACGACCGCAAACAAACGCATCATTACAAAAAAATGGCTAAAAACTAAAAAGCTGACAACTGTGCCACAGTCTGCAGATCTCGATTAGCTACAAGAAAAGTGATAAGGAGATCACTTTCTTATCTGCACAAGGAAATAATCAGAGGGAAACAAACTAGAGCAGCAGACAAGAAGCGTCCTCTCTTGGGCAATCAAACCTGAATTTCCCCCCCGTCAACAACATATTTTCAACCCTTTAAAAAACTGACTTTAAAGAGATTTATACGAGCTCTACCTTGGGTGGAGGACGTCCCAGCTGTGCATAAAACTTAGTCCAAAACTGCATGAGTGACATGGGTCCAAGTCACTATCATTCACCTCCTGGAGAAGACAGATGCTTTCCATGTGCGAGCTCAGGGCAGCTGCAGCGGCATTCCCGTGGGACAAAGAAAAGGGCTCTCCTGCCGGCACAACAGGTATTTGACAGACCCCTGCGCCCTTCCTAGTGAGCCACAACTGACAGGTATGCGCAGGGAGGTTCGCTCATATTGATTGTGGTTGAGTTCCTCAATGCTAAAGGTGGTTGAGAGGGGAGGGGAGCCAAGCGAGGGGGGAGGGGAGGGGAGGAGCTTTCAGGAAATGATGCTTTTGTTGGTAAGTGACTAGAGTTACTGGCAGTCAGGCCCTCTTTACAGTACATGGTGTAACTCAACCGCATTCGTAGTGTAAACAGTGCAGCGCTGCGCTCCTCCAGAGCTCTGTGGCAGCTGCACTGGATCCGTTTAACGCTGGCAGATCATTATTTAATGATTATTATGTTTAGTGGCTCCCAGCTGAGCGCGTTTCTCTCAGTCCGGGTGCTCTGGCCTTCGCTGTTCATCACTTATGAATGGAAAACAATCAGGCCGAGTCGTTTTACGCTAAAACCAACGAGTTAAGTGGGACTTTCATGCGGACGCAAATTGGCCTCTTGCCCAAAGCACATCTGAAACACCTGCCCCGGGCTTCTTACTGAGCCGTCCGAGTGCGACTAATCAGTTTGGAGATGGCTAGTAATAGAGATCGATGTCTTGGAGGCACATCATGGCCGTAAGTAGCCGGTGACTGCTGGCCCCCAGCGACAGAATGGCGCCTCGATGTGCCCGAGATATCAGTAAACATGACTCACTGATTATTAGGCTAAAGTATGGCTAATATCCTTCCATTGAGGGGGTGGTGGTATGAGAAAGATGTGCCGTTAATTTGCTCAGCAAAAAAAAAGATGCAGATTTTAATATTGTGAAGCTACAATGCAGAAGTAGCCTTTGTGTTCATAAGCACACAATAGCTTACTGAAAACCTAGTCAAAGTAAAACTGAATGCAAAACTATAGAAACACATCTGGAAAGTCATATATTAAAAAAAAAAAAGTCAAAACAAAATCTTGTTACAAAGTAAAATTGATATATTATATAAAAATAAATTCTACAATTTAAAAATAAATAAATACAAAACATAAATAAGTAAATTTGTTATTGGAATTTCTGTGTGTTTGTGTATATATATTATATATATAATCTTTAAATGTAAAAAAAAGTAAAAAAAAAAAAAAAAACTACAATAAAAAGCAAATATTTAAAAACAATGCATTTATATTCATTATTTATTTATTATTTAAATTAATTAAAATGATTATTATATATAAAATTATATTTAAAAACACACACACACACACATATATATATACACACATATAAGGTGCATTATACAGTGTATGTTATTGAGAATGAAATAATTTTAATTTAAACAATTATTTTTTTAAATAAAATACTACACAAAAATCTATTTATTTATATATAATTACATTTAAAAACAAACATAAATATAAATATTTTACGAAAAAATGATATATCTCATGCTTTCCTAAAATATTTATATTTATGTTTGTTTTTAAATATATATATAGAACAAAATATATTTTTAGTTTTCATTATTTAAAGTATTTTAAATTAAATAATAAAACAAACTATTTAAATATAAATATGATATATATAATGATACATGTAAATATTAATATAATAAATAATACATATATAAAAATGCATGTTATTCAGAAAAATATGTATTTATATTTATTATTATTTTGTATATATATATATGTATATATATATATATATATATATAAAATCAATCAATAAAATGTACAGTATAATATAAATATTATTTTATTATATATTTTCTCTGTACATAATTTATTATATCATTTAAAGCATGAAGGTGTGTGTGTATTCATATATAATATATTTAAAAATATACATAAAAATTGTGTAACTATAAAATAAATGGCAAACAGCAAGGCAATATCTGAAATTTGGTATCTAAGACGCTTCTAAAAACAAATAGCAACGAGGAAGATAAACACAGGCATCTTCCTTCCTTGTAAGGTGTGTAGGAAATATGGCTTCCAGTTAAGTGGAAACGGTGTAGGTTAAACTAATGACTCCGTAAAGCACTTACGGCAACCTCCCACCCAAATCAATCTCAGCAGAGCGCTTTAACTCTTGAAGCAGTTCGAGAGAAAGAAAAAAAAAAAGCTTTACAAAAGACCCTCCCCAAGGTCAGATGACGATGCATGCTCTACAAAACGTGCCTGTGACAGGAGCACACACATGCATGCAGCTCTGTGAGCTTGTGGTCGGCCTGCGGTTTCTCATTCTCTTGTGTTGTACAGTTTGGCTCGTCTTTTCCTTCAGTTTGAGAAACATCTTACGTGCTCCTCAAAGTACACAAACCGAGAGGAATGTTTGCACTTGAGAAACTGAAGAAAACACCTCCTTCCTCCTTCCTGTAGCCAATCAGAAGCAAGAGAGAGAACACTACTAACACAAAACAACATATGCGTTTGTAATGGCTCTGCATTTATTAGCAGATTTCTTGTTATTTGTAAGCGCAGGTGCATGTGCGAGCGAGAAGCGAGTCGTTTCCAGTGCAGCTCTGTACTTTTGCAGCTGCAAGCTTATCAGGCCAGGCCAGGTGCATGGCTATAGTACATGTGACAGGTGACGATTACAGCATGTGTGCACGCAAGATCACCAGAAACAACACTGATCGCTGCCATCATTCTACCTGTGTCAAAATATACCTAAAATTAAAACCTAAGTTAATGCTGACAAACTTCAAATACATGGAAATGGCTTAGGCTTTCATGCAGCCTAAAAGCTTTCTAGATTAAAGGGATAGTTCACCTAGAAATGAACATGTGATGTTTATCTGCTTACCTCCGGGGCATCTAAGGTGACTTTGTTTCCTCAGTAGAACACAATTTTTTTTTTAACTCAAACCGTTGCAGTCTGTCAGTCATATAATGTAAGTCAATGGGTACTAAACGTTCCAAAGCTTTGAGAGTCAAACAAAACGTACACAGACGAAACCAAAATTAAACCCTACAGCTCGTGAAGATACATTGAGGTGTTAAGACATGAAACGATTGGTCTGTGCACAAAAAACAAAAAGTATTTATATGATTTATTACCTCTTATACACCACAGTCTCTGACAACATGCTCTGGCACATGGATGCCTCATTAGTGACTGTTTTCATGGGCCGTAATTCCTAAGGATCTAAGTCTATATCTATGTGCCACAGCACACAGAGGCGTCACTCGCCGGATGTTGTGAATGAGTTCAGGAGAGTTGGAGACTGTGGTGTACAAGTGGTAAAAAATTATAGAAATTTGATATCTTTTTGCACAGAACAATTGTTTCGTGTCTTAACACCTCAATGTATCGCCACAAGCTGTAAGGTTTAATTTGGTTTCGTCTGTGTGAGTTTTTTAGACTCTCAAAGCTTTGGAACGTTTGGTTGCCATTGACTTCCATTATATGACCGACAGACTGCAACGGTTCGAGTTAAAAAATCTTCATTTGTGTTGTACTGAAGTCACCTACATCTTAGACGCCCTGGAGGTAAGTAGATAATATTTATTTTATAAAGCACATTTTAAAAACAACCAAAGTTGGCCAAAGTGCTGTGCAGGATAGAATACTCAGAAATAAGATGAATAAAACAAGACCATCAAATTTAAAACACAACGATAACAAAACAATTGACCCAATGATTAAAAGCTAAAGAGAATAAACAGAACAGACTTCAAGAAATAGTTCACCCCAAAATAAAAATTCTCTCATTTACTTGCTGTCAAGTAGTTGCAACCCTGTATGAATTTCTTTGTTCTGCTGAACACAAAGGATGTTATTTTGAAGAAAATTTGTAAGCAGGCTGGTTTGGGTCTTCATTGACTTCCATAATAGGAAATAAAAAATACTATGCTTACAAACTTTGTTTAAAATATCTTCCTTTGTGCTCGGCAGAACAAAGTAAAAGATGACAGAATTTAGATTTTTGGGTGAACTATTCCTATAAAAGCAGAAATAGAGTTGGCTAATGTAATGAAGAGCTAGACTGTTCAAGAGTTTCGGACCCGCAGTTGCAAAAATGCGATCACCTTGTTTTTTAAGTCTAGATCTAGGCACGAGGAGTATACAGAGATCACTAGATCTCAGTGTTTTAGAAGGGGAGTACAGACGGAGCAGGTCTGACTAAACTATCGAGGGCTTTATATACAAATAGAAGAATGTTAAAATCAATTCTAGATTTGATGGCTAACCAACGCAGTGCTGAAAATAAGAGTTATATTTATGTACAAGTTAATGTACAAAATATTTTATTTTTGTTTAATAATATATGTATATAATCATTAATTGTTATTACTAGTATTATTATTATTATCAGTAGTAGTAGTAGTTCCTTTTATTTTTATTAATTAGTATAATATGCAACCTACAGAATAAACGGTAATAAATTATATAATTTATATTATCATGATCATTTTATTCTTATTTTTAATTTATATAAAATCATTTATAAATTTCCAAACAAATATAAAAAATATATACATTATAATATATAAAATTACTATTATTATATACACATGATAAATACAAACATTTTAAAATGTATTATCTCTCTCTCACACACATACACGAAAAAGTATCAAATATTAATATTAGCATTTCTATTATTACTATTAAAGAAGATATTTTGATGCATGTACAGTGACTCCACATCATCATTTTTTATTTATCATTATATATAAATTAATATATATTACTTTTGTCTATGATTATATATCCACATTGTATCACTCACTCTCTCTCTCTCTCACACAAACACACACACACAAATATTAATAACAGCATTACTATTATTATTTAAAAAGGAAAAAAGAGAGATATGTGAGAGAGATAATGTGAACAAAAGTATGTTTTTTTAAAGTTATCAATATCATATATAAATGCATGTTGTATTATGATTCATGCATTTTAATGTTATATGATAAATCCTGACAAGTATTATTCAAATATTAAATAAGACACATAAACTAAATTAAACACACAAATCATAATACTACTAATACTATATATAAATGTGTTGTCCATTGTTTGTTCATGTTACTTAATACATTAACTGATGTTAACAAATGACACCAAAATTAATACACACAGGTCATAACACTACTAATACTATTATTATCTTCTTCTTTTTTTGAGCCGTCACTACTTGAGCTACTAAACAGAGTATCTTGAACAGAGCGTCAAGCTGTGGGAGGCCAGAAGATTTGTGGTTTGTCGTTATTTTGATTGCTCGCTCGTACATCCTGTAAACAACAACTCGTGTCTAAACAAAAAGAGGAAATCCTGAGAGCGCTTCACATGATGAGGAACGGCATCCTGAACAAGCGCACAGCTTTGAAGCTTTATTTTCAGATTGAGTGTGCAGCAGAAAGACTGCTGGGATCTGAGCTGATGTGGAGGGCCTCTGTTAGTCATATTTTCTGAGTGTCAGTGTGACAGAGAGTCTTCCCTACAGCAGCTGGGACATTAACCACAACACAGGACACAGTCTTACTCACACGCACCTCTCTGAGTCTAAATCAGCCAGATGTGACTAGACCTCGACTTCATTTGACACCAATGAAAATGAGCTTTTTATTTGACCAGAGCTGCTCTAATTAAACGCTCAATCATTGCATTTAGGATTTTAATCCCCCCCAGACTTTCAATAAATCATTTCAACAGTTCATCTACATCTTCAAACTGTGTTATTTCACATAAACCCTTAGTTTAACCCTTAGAAGCTCATGTAACCCATAATGAATACATAATATTCACAATACATCACAAATAATAATAATAATATTATATACTTTTATAATTTTTTTAGTGTAATATTTAAATAAATATCTGTCAGCTTTGATCTAATATTAAAGTGTATATATATATATATATATATATGATTTACTATTAAAATGTTTCTACCTATTATGTGATCTATATATATATATATATATATATATATATATATAGTAAAAATACAGTCAAAATAAAAAATGAAAATATTAAATAAATTATTAAATAATTAAAATATTAAGTAATTAAATTATGTGTGTCAGGTTTTATCTAAGATTGATGAATTATTTTGAATAATGGGAAAGACCAGAAAAATATTTAATATGAATAGTTATGAATATGAATATTTAATTACAAACATGACTAAATATTAAATGCTAAAAATTATTACGTATTTAAATAATATTTGTCAGCTTTTAATTTAATTTTGAAACATTATATAATATTAACATTATTCTACCTATTATGTGATGAATAAAAATAAAAATATTATTGTAATTTTGTAGTATTATTAAAATTTACACACACACACATATTTAATATTATAAACATGTATTTTTATTTATTACATTATTAGTTATTACACAAGTAATATTTCGAATACTGAAAGCTGAAAATTATTATTACATTTTAATTTACACACACACATATATATAAAGTGTATAATTTTTAGTTATTATATATAATTAATATTATTTATTTGAATACTGAAAGCGGAAAATATGATAAAAATATTATTTAATATGAACAGTTGTATATGAATACTTATATATATATATATATATATATATATATATATATATATAGGCCCATTTTTTCTCATTTTGAAATAAATATAATTACCAGAAATATTTATAATATGAAAAATATACAATAAAAAATATAAAAGGCTCATCAGGGTTTGTCTAACATTCAGTGAATATTATAAAAACTGAAAATAAAGGCATAAAAATGAAATAAAATGATTTTCTTGCTTTGTCATTCAGTCTAAATGCTTCACCTAATTGTTTTTCTTAGCCCACACACTTCAACAGGTGACAGTATGCCTTAATATAACTTCATTATTGTGTTTTTCCCCCATTCAAGCCATCGAGACAGAAATAGGTTTATGTATTTATCCGCTGAGGTAATGTTCCTGTTACAAACACTCCAGTAAACATAGCCACAGTGAGGCGGGAAGCTGAAACCAGCACTGGACTGATTCTGTTACAGCGTTTAAAGCTGCAGTCTGACTCCTACACACAGTGCATGCAGGGGTCAGAAAGGTGGATCCACATTTAAAGCCCATTATGATGCGAGACGCAGGTCTAAACGTGACGGGAAGAAGGTGTGACACACTCAAATCAGACTATAGACCGGTTCCTCCTCTCAGAAAAATCATTTGTGGTGCAGAAACGAAAGTGGAAGTGTGGCAGAGCGGGACAATGGCAGATAGGGGAAAGGATCAGAAAATCTGCTTTATATTTAGAAGGATTTTTACATAAAGTGCTTTTTTATTTAAAGCTGTCTTTGAGGTTAAGGTTTCTGATTCTCACATTCTGATGGTTTGATGCACTTGACAGCCAATAATTTAGCGTACAGAAAAATGTCATGCAACCTGTACAAGGGACAGACAACTGGAGTTCAACTGGTATTTATTTATTTTTTATATATATATATATATATATATATATATATATATATTTTTTTTTTTACTATACATAAACTATACATGAAAAATGTCATCTGCCTCCGATAAAACATAAATTGTAGTTTAAAATCAAAAAGTTGATTATTTAGGATTTAAAAAAAATTATTTTGTGAGAGTGCACATTTAAATTAAGAGAAAATGAGGAAGATGTTTTTTTCCCCTGCCAGATGGAAAAAATAGCAAGATTCAGGGTGATTAATCCAATTTAGTTTAACAATGAATATGATTTTGTCTTCTTTTATTTTTATATGTTGAATAAATATTTTGTAGTTTTTCAGTAGTACTTCTATTAATATTTTTCATAATATTTTAAAAATGTATGTAATAAGAATATATTCTTATATATATATATATATATTTATTTATTTATTTGTATTTCATAATGACTATGTTGATTAAATATTAAGCATTATTTGTATTTAGCATTGTTATATTTATTTTTAAAATATGCACATTTATATACTATTTTTTCTTCTTTTCTTTTTTTTTTACATTTATTTGTTTAATTTATTTTCTTTTAAGTTGAAGGAAACTCACTTATATAAAAAAAAAATATATATATAATAATAACAGTAATACACACGCACACATATATACATACATACACACATATATATATATATATATGCTATTTGAACCAATTACAACACAGCGAGGCTGAGCTTAACGACAAATAAGCTGCAGAAACAGAGATGATGAGTTCAGCACAGGAGGACTTGGTGCCCCCAAAAAAGTCAACATCTGTGGTGTGGGATTACTTTGGATACAGAAAAGCTGATGTATCACAGAGCCAGGTAATTAAGACCTCAGTCTGTCGTTGCGGCGAATCAGGGTAACACGACAAACATTTCAACACCTAAGGCAGCTTCACAAAGAGGTCACAGTTTGGTTATTTACGGGTGTGACAACCGCATTCTGTAACTGAACTCAGACCAGCAAATTTTCCGGACTCACAAACGCATTCTCAGAACACAGGCGCTGTGTGAACGGAACAGAACTGGACAACTAGTTGTCTGTCACATCATTCACTGTGAGAGAGAGCAGCTCTTTCCACACAAACGCGCGTCTATCGTGCGCTACATGCTTTCATGTGTGTTTTCGGTAACTTACAGTAAAGGAGAAATAAGCTGTGTGTCATCTTAAAGTTTTATCCCGTCAGTTTTCCACCGGAGCCGCTCCCCCGTCAGTTTTGTGTTCTGTGCGCGCCTCACGATTCAAATGCTCTGTTCTCCACACAAATTTAAAAGCTGCTGTCGGTTAATGAAGATTTGAAGAAAGAACTCGCGGCTAAATTGGACTCTTGTCGTGTCAAACAGTGATAAAACTTTCAGTTTGTGGACGTTGCCATCTTTGATATTACTTCAGTCACTGTTGCTATGGTTACTGGTAAGGAATACGGGCTTGACTCCCGTTGCACGTTCATACAGACAGAATTCTTAACACAACTGAAAGCTGCTGTGTGAACGAGACATTTCAAGACTCACACCGGTAAAGAAAATACGATTGTCAATCACAAATACAGGATAAACAACCGTATTCTGCTGCTATGTGAATGCAGCTATTTTGTTACACGCACATACATACACACACACAGAGTGTTTTGTTTTGTCAGGTCTGTTCTAGAGACATTTTGTTACACCTTTACTAGGTGATTATGTCTGTTTTAGAAACATGTCTTTGATAAAGATTTAATTGTTTTTCTTTGGGAAAATTTTTCAGATTCACACTGTAAAACATGTCTGTCAAAATCGTGATTAAAATCGAAATCGCAATTTTGTTCAAGAAAATCGTGATAGGTTTCTTTTGGCCATATCGCACAGCCCTAATTTACAGACTTAAAAACAACTAAAACAACTCTCCCATCCAGACAGATGTCATTTTATCAGAAAATCTGCCCCCATCCCAAGCAGCAGGCTCTTACCAGAGGAAGGTCTTCATTCTGAGCGAGATTCAGACTCGGGAAGTCAAAGTCGCTTGGAAGCAGATCCGTGTGCATATCCAACGGGACGCCGACAAACTGCTGCCTGAGGAAGCAGACAGAAGAAACTCAGAGTTTCATGACAGATCACGAGCAGAGTAAACACACAGGCAAAAAAGGAAGAAGGAAATTCACCGTTTTTTGTTGGAAAAACAAACAGTCACATGACAGATGTAGCAGTAATAACCCCACAAAATGACTTTATCAATGCAAATTTGATGTAAACGTCACATTAACACAAATGTATTTCAAGAGATCATCCCTGAAATGTAAACAAATTATGACTAAATGTTCATATTTACTGATTAAGTTGATATACAGACTGTAGATATCAGTGAGTTAAAGCGCCTCTCGTCATGTGACATTCATTCATTGAGTGTCTGTCATGTGACGCTCACTTTCAGTTCTCTTTCTTTCACTTCGCCTAACTTTGTGGGAAATCACCGCAGTACATTTCAGGAAGCTTTACGCTTTTAGGTGGATATTTTTGTCGCCTTGCTAGTTTGGAAGATACAGCTGAACTGCTCTGAGAGCAGAGTGTTCTGCCATCTTTTGATGAATCAGAAAAGAGAAATGATTGACAGCGTGCTTGAGTCGAAAATTCTGGGACCACTTCCGTCTGGAAATAATGTTTTAGCATTTAAAAGAAAGAGAGAAATAAACTGTACAATAACGATTAAAAAAAAAGAAAAAAAGTATTTACATAAAATCTATATTTTTTATAATTTATATATACACATGCATATATATATATATATATATATATATAATTATTAGTGTTTCATTATAAAACAAAATATAATATGTTTATACAGTACCATTCAAATGTTTCAATGTAAGTTTTTTTTATAAATGTAATCTTTTATTAAGCAAGGATGCATTAAAGCCACAGTAAAGACATTTATAATGTTAAACAGTATTTCTATTCCAAAATAAATGCTGTTCTATTTAGGCAAAAATATTAAGCAGCACAACTGTTTTCAATATTGAAAATAATAAATATATACACACACACCCACACACATATATATATATTATATATCACTCTGTAAAATTAATCAGCTTGGGGGTTCAAATGGAAAATAGAAAGGACTCACTATTTTAATGCACTAGCCGTGTTTATGTTTATATATATATATATATATATATATATATATATATATATAGTGATGTTTAATAACCTAATGTTCTGGGG
>JAUMHE010000079.1:6680632-6698803 GCA_032359235.1 Enteromius mattozi
TCCACATTTTCTTCAGACAGCACAGATCGTGTCTTCAACACACGGGCCGCTGTTGTGCTTCAGCTAAAGAAGGTCACGATCTTTCTGATCTTTGCTAGGAGTGCTAGGAGGGCTCAATAACATTTAGCATTTTCTTAAAACCCGCATTTCCACTCCCGAGTAAGGTCTCATATCCATGACTATAAATGTACCGATCGCTGTTATCGATCGATTGTTTTGCCCTGTTCGAATCTGTTGGAAATGCCTGCCTGAATACCGCGGGGATAGTTTGTAATGTGCGTGTTTCTAGTTTTCATCTAGTTCCAGTTATTGACACACTGGGGTGATGTCGGCGTAAATGAGTTGACGTATTGCCGCTGATGCAGCTTACGGTCGTGTAGCAGATGCGACATATCGTTGTTTTTTTAGGGTTAGGGTTAGGAAACCAAAGTGCTCCAAAACACCAGACCTTTTGGTTATAGGAGGATCCTCTATTTCTGGCCTGATAATTGCATTAACGTTACTAGCCATTTTGCAACGAGCTAGTGCAGCATATGCCTGACTGGAGTAATGTTTAGGGGTGGGAGGGACAGTCAGCACGTTGCCTGTCACGTCGTTTGGCCTGCCTTGTTGAACGTAGCACTGAAAACATTATATTTTACACACTTTATTCTCTCTTATTTTTTCCAAATATAAAAGTATTAGTCTGAATCGTTCGGTTTGTAATGCATAACGAACCGAAAGCCTCGTACCAAACAGTTCAATATGAATACGCGTATCGTTACACCTCTAATATATATACACATGCATATTCTGTAATTCTGTGTTTTTTTGTGTACCGACCCTTGCCTTGCATTTTGGTTTCTCCCTCTGGTTTTGCCCCATTGGATGTTGTACGCTCAACGGCTGACCCTCGCTAGCGCTCTGGAATACTCTTGTGTCTCTGCCTCCGCCATACCGGTTCGCCTCTGTTTGACTCAGCCTGTATGACCATGTGTGTGAATAAAAGCCTGCATTTGGATCCGCCCATGTCAGACCCCTCCGTTACACATGTACATATATATATACATATATATATATATATATACACACACATACACACAGTATATATGTATTTATACTGTAGTGTCATTTTAAAAGGAAATTGTCTAAAATGACAATCGGCTAAAACTAAACACTAAGTGAAAAAGAACTAAACTTAGTGGGCGCAATGAAAATAAATTAGGAACTAAAACAAAAATAAAACTTATAGCTGTTACAACTTCAACTGGAGCCGAGTATAGCCTGTATAAAAATAGTGAGTCATTGGGTCTAAAATTTGTGTCTATAGGAAACCCCCCTCATTTGCACAAGTGCTATTTACACTCGTGATGACATCGCTGTACTCTATCTCCGCCCAAATATTTACCTTACACTTCCTTTTTCCACTTCAAACCATCTTATTCTCTGAATTTTACCCAACGCTGTCACAATATGAGAAGCACGCTAACAGTATTTTAACAGAGCGGTGAGAAAGAGCTTCATGGCTTATCAGGAATTGCGTCTACAAACTGTTAAAATGACTCTGTGACCACAAAGACGTCATTCTATCACCCACACACACCAAAGTCTTGAGGTTTCGCCCAGATATCAGAATGAATGACCTGAGTTTTCGAAAAAGGAAACCAGTAACGAACACTATGACTTCATGAATTTATACCAAACCTGTGCTTATATCCCTGTGGTGAGAAATGTGATTCTATACCAAAGACATTGTGGTTAACAATACAGGCTAGTAACCGAAAGGTTGTAGGTTCAAACGTTTTTGACTGGTGTGACCAAAAACGCTCCCCTTTTAGATACTAAGGTCTGGTGCTAAATGAAAAGAGAGGTAGCTACCATAGGGGGTGCGAGGATGAACCTCCCGGCATCCAGCTGAGGTCCGTCCGAATGTGAAAAGATGTGCCCGTCCATAGCAGGCGGAATAGAGAGCGATGGCATCAGACCTGAACGATCCAATCAGCGCCTTTTCACCATGTCCTGAGAACACAAACAGGAGAGATACGGGAGGTCCTTAAACAGTGGAAAAACAAGTGGGTGTGTGTTATGCTGTCAGTGTTAAAACCTTAAAAGATACATAAAAAAAGTCATTTGGAAGAACATGAGGGTGAGTAAATGTGACAGAATCTTTATTCTTAGATTAAATACGCCATATTAATCTCCAGACACTCTGAATAGATCTATTATAATCAACTAGAGAAGTGTAAAGTTTCACATTGAAACCTATGAAGTCTCTCATTGACAGGGATTGTGTGACGGCTCTTACGTGCAAAAGGGTGATATCTGAATAGAGTTCCTTGTGAGGAGGCAAAATTGAGACATTTTGAGCCATGGAGCAGTTCGAATTAAGAGAACAAACATCTTGGTATCACATGAAAGGACAGTGATTGTTACGCAAGGGAAGTTCTCAGAAGGACAAAGCAACTTGTGTTTCTCCTTAGGAAGTTGATAATGTGCAAGAACAGTTTAAAACACCTCAAATATGACATGCGATATTATTCAGCTCAAACCCTGTTTTCACTTATACTGATAACAGCCAATATTAATGATTTACTATCCGGCTAAATAAAGATAAAACGCTTAAATAAATACACCGTCTGAAAGGTGTATGTTCATTAAAGGGGTCATGAACTGAGAAATCAAAATAGCCTTGATCTTTTGCCATATAAGAGGTCACTGTGCTAAAAAAACAGCCTGTGAGTTTCAGAACTCAAAACGCATACTGTCCTGAATGCATGTCAGAGACTGGCAACAGAAGAAATTGTTGATGAAAGTTGTTTTCTTAGCGCACAAGAGGTATTCTCGTAGCTTCATAAAATTAGGGTTGAACCACTGGACTATTTTAACAATGTCTTTACTACATTTCAGGGCCTTGAAAGTAGCAGTTGCGTTGCTGTCGATGCAGGGTCAGAAAGCTCTTGGATTTCACCAAAATATCTTAATTTGTGTATCGAAGGTGAATGAAGGTCTTACGGGTTTGGAACGACAAAATATATTTATTTTCATGCAAAATTCCATGGATTTCTATTAAAGTGGCTGAATTCACACACACAAAAAATGTGCCGTATAATGGTAAATGTGAACGCTATGGCAGAAAAGATATTAGTAATGTTTAATAATATTACTAGTCTTCGTTATGTCAGATGAAAAGACATTTTGGAAAATAGTCTAGGATTATGAACACAATTTGTTTTTCTCTGCAATAACGTGCACGAAAAAACCCAGGGACTTAAAGTAGTAAACAAGATTATTTTAATTTCACGTTTTAAAAAAAATCACTTAACAACCTCTGAGGTTACAGCCATATTTCTTACGCTGTCGAATGCCTGAGCAGTCAATGCATCCCAGTAAGAGGAGGTGTCCATCTCTCTAACCCCCTACCACAAAGGACAATCAATACTGATTACTATTGAGTTCCCAAATGTCCTCTTCCTGTAAAGCACCATTATCTTTACTGGAAGACGGGGAAAAAAAGATGAGAAAGCACCACGGTAAGAGATTTTCACAGGAATGAAGCGCACACTGATTTTATTTTACATAACATCCAGATTTCAAATAAAACCCAGGGAAAAACAAACAAACAAACAAACAAGAAATGAAAGAATTACTAAAGATAATAAAGCTGGGTAGTGCATTGAAATGAGAAGGAAGCACTAAAGGTACCTGACAGACCATTACTTCAAATAACCTTTCTAAAAATAGGCGTCAAGAAAAAGTCAACATTAACATAGAAGAACTGCTACCTTGTGACTAGTAGCATCGCAAACCTGATGTGCTGCATTTAAACACTAGCAGTATTTCATTAAATTGATTTATTATTTAGGAGCATAGGGTGATAAGAGTCACGATTGCTGGAAATAAGAAGCGAGAATTCCTTCAAGGAAGAAGAACATTATTTGATTTGAGCTCGAAACACTCATTTCAACACTTTTATTTGTCATTTAGGAGGAAAAATAGGATGAAAAGGCATTATTGGTGGAGAGAATTCCTTCAAGAATGAAAAAAAATCCTTCAGTTTGGCCTACAAAAGCATCTAAGCACATCATATTTTAATAAATGGATTCTGTGTTTAGAAGGAAACACTACAAACAGGACACAAATGCCATCAGTTGTGGAGACAAGAAGGGGGAATTCATTTAAGAAGGTAGAAAATCCTTCGGTTTGGCCTTCGAAACCATTTAAACGTATTATATTTCAAATAATGGATTCATTAATATAATGAAAAAGCAATTATTTCCAGACACGAGAAGGAGGAAAGTTAGGCCTAAACATGCATTTACACTAAAAATGGGACGAAAAAGTCAGTATTGGTGAAGACGAGAAGGGGAACTTCCTTCAAGAACGAAAAAAAGCTTTGGTTTGGCCTCCAAAACTATCTAAACGTGTTATACCTCAATAAATGGATTTGTTATTTAGGATTAAACATGAAAAATAAGATGAAAAGTTATTAGTAGAGAAAACAAGAAGAGGGTTTTCCTTAGGATAGGAAGAAAGTTCTTCAATTTGGCTGCTAACTTTGTCTAAACACGTTGTATATCAATAAATGAATTTGTTATTTAGCAGTGAACACTAAAAACAAGGCGAAAAAGTCAAGAGTAGTGGAGACAAGAAGGGGGAATTCCTTCAAGAACAACAACAAAAAAAAGCTTTAGTGTGGTCTCCAAAACCATCTAAACGCGTCATATTTAATAAACGGATTTGTTATTTAGGACTAAACATGAAAAACAAGACGAAAATTCACTGGGGAAAACAAAGAGGGGGAATTCCTTAAAGAGGGAAGAAAGTTCTTCATTTGGCCTCCAAAACCATCTAAACACCTTGTATTTCACTAAATTATTTGTTATTTAGCACTAAACTCAAAAAACAGGGCGAAAAAGTAAAGAGAGGAGTGAAGACGAGAGGGGGGAATTCCTTCAAGAACGAAAAAAAAAAAAAAGCTTTACTTTGGCCTCCAAACCCATCGAAACGTGTCATATTTCAATAAATGGATTTGTTATTTAGGACTAAACATGAAAAATAAAACGAAAAGCCATGGAGGGGGAGTTCCCTAAAGTTATACAATTTGTCACCTTTTGAATAAACTGATTCGTTATTTAGCAGTAAACACTAAATATAGGATGGATGAAGTCATCACCGGTGGAGATGAGGAGGGGGAACTCCTTCAAGAAAGGAGAAAACCAACAGAGCAAAACAAACTAGAGTTCAGGACCAGAACATGTGCAGTATTTTTTTTTGTGGTGTATTGTTTAATCGCTTTTCTTAGCAACTTGTGTTTCGCTGTACAAACGTACAACGATGATAAAGTATTAAATTCAGTTCGATTCAAAAGTGGCCGTCTGATAATCACAGATGGTGTGAATTACAAAAGCTCAGCAGCTTATTTCGTGCCCTCAACCCATGAGACCTGACAGATGCCTCACGCGGCTCCTCTAATCTTCTTCGATCTCTCGCACGGCACCAGAAGCTACTGAGACGTTTTTAAAGGAGTGGGAAGAAAAGCAAACAAGCATGACGCGAGGGGAAAAAAGTCCTCAGGCTTGCGGCGTGGTATGGATCACCATCAGGGGTTTCCTGTGTTCTCCTCAAGAGTGAGTTAAGGACACGGCTCACATTCTGCTGGGTCACGATGGAAGACGTCCAGAAACGTGTGACACTGATAATCCGCTCACCCTCGTGAGGGAAAAGCTGGAGATTTTGTCAGCTCAGGGTTCCCCGATGTTCTTGGATCAACATGCAACCCCCAAGATACTCGTTCTGTGAGAGTTCATGCATATAACCAAGATTCAACTAGCTTCTGTTTGCTTTATGTGTTCTGATGCCAAACCGGAGTCGTATGGGTTTGTCCTCGTTTGCTCTTAGTCTATCTCAGACCTTCATCTCTGGGTAAAGGTCTTGTTGGGAAGAGCCAAACGAGTGCGAGTTATCTGGCCACAGAGACACTCTGCGGGTTTCACATGACTGGCTGGGAAAGCCGAGCTTGCGAACTCGGGGCTGACGATCCCAGGAGACAGAGGAAAATCATGCTGACACTTGTTTGGAAACAGTCGAAGCTAATGCAATTAGAGAAACAAACTAAGCATGCTAAGTGCGGCCAAACGTGTTTGCAATGGCAAAGCCAGACACATTGATTGAAAGATTAAATATTCAAGAGAGGAAAAAGTTACTCTGTGTGCTGTCACTTTCAAACACCATAAGATTAATAGGGTAATTATTTCATTTAGTTAAGCTTTTCTTGTTAGTGTATTTCTATATTCAATATTATGGCCAGTACTGATAAGCCAATATTAATATATCAGTCAAGGCCAATAACCAATTTATAGTCAATTCTAAATATTATAAGAATTGTATATATGTTTAAATACATGTTATAGAAGTTTGTCTAATGAAAAATATTTTAAAAATTGGCTAAAAACACAAAAAACTAAACTTGTTTTAAGTTTAGTAAATTCAGGCATCACAACAAATGAAGAAAAATCATAGATTTTGCAAGGGAATTGAATTATTAGAGCTTAAGCAATATATAAAAAATACAAGCAATACTTCTATAAATAAATAATTAAAATAAAATATTTTTTTTAAAATTTGCATTGATATAAACTACCATTTAATATTGGGGGACAGTACGATAAAAAACAAACAAAAAAAAACAATACTTTTAATAAGATTTATTCTATATTTATTAAATTAGATTGTTCTATTTTGATGCTGAAATATTATTTTTATTACTTTTAATTCATAAAATTATACTGGAAAAGAAAGTATGAGCAACTGTTTTTAACATTTAATATAATAATGGTTTGAACAGCATATTAGCATATTAGAACAATTTCTGAAGGATCATAGATACTTGAGTAATGATGCTGAAAAATCAGCTTTACATCATACGAATAAATTACATTTTAAAATATATTAAAATAGAAACTAGTTATTTGAAACACTTATAATATTTCACAATATTATTGTTATTACTGTTTTTTTTTGCAGCCTTGGTGGGCAAAGGAGACTTTTTTCAGGAACATTAAAAATACAGTAAAACACAGAACGGAACGGCTAGTACGTTACAGATTGTCCTGGATTTCTGTGAATCATCTAAACAGCTGGAGGCAAATGGTAACCATGACAGAAATAATAGTCAAAATGACTAATTCAATTGAAAAATACACCACATAGGCTGTGCTTCTATCATTCAACCCAGCCTATCTCTTTGTATGATCACGATTACAGGCAATATTGTCTATCTGGATGGGACATTTACTATTATAAAGCATCAGCAGAATGAATGTTATGAAGTCACTGTGAGTCATAACGGGCTTTCATTTCATTGAAGGAGAGAGCCATTTCAGAGGTTTACCGATGTCATTCAGAACCTGCGATCAATGGAGGCTATTCAAAGCTAGAACACATTAAAAGGGATCTGCGTAGATCTTTTTCCAGCATGTCAGCGACATTAAACCATATAAGAAGATGAAATGCGGAGTTGAAAATAACAAGAAAAAGGCACAACGACCTAGTAGAAGGCTAAATGTTTCAATACCAAGAAGTTCCCATTAATGCTTTGTTTAAAAGTTGTTAAAATGAAGGTTTCTGAGAAACAAAATACATATTACTGGATTTGTCAAATTGTTGTCTATGAACTTATAAAAACTTCATGAAAATTCAGACCACAAACTTAGCACATAACTGGACCTCTTCTCCTAAGACTGTTTGGAGGTTGTTTGCATAACCAAGAAAAAAAAAACATTCTTAAAGTGTTAAAAAAAGAAAAAAGAAAGAAAGAAATGGATGCGTTCCTTGGATGTGTTCCCTGTATAACGTTTGGAGGACATTTGCAAAACCACATAAAAAATGCTCTCATAACATCTGAAATTTAAATGCGTTCCTGGGGAAAATTGTGAGGTTGTTTACACTGCACACCTAAGGAAAAAAACATTTAAAAGCTTAACGTTTTTACACGTTCCGAGAAAAACATTTGGAGGTCGTTTGAATAACCAGGAAAAATGTTGTTAAAATGTAAAAAAAAAAAAGACACGTTCCCTGTATAATGTTTAAGAAAAAATACTCTCAACATTTAAAAAAAAAAAAAAAACTCAACGTGTTCCTGGGGAACATTTTGAGGTTGTTTGCATAACCAAGAAAAAATTTTGCATTCCTTGGACAACTTTTGAAGGATATCTGCATAACTAAGAACGCTCTTTTTAATGTTCTTAAAATTGGACACGTTCCCTGTATAACATTCGGAGAACATTTGCAAAACCAAGAAAAAATGCTCTTACAACATCTTAAATCTGAATGAGTTCCTGGGAAAAAATTGGAGGTTGTTTACATACCCAAGAAAAAAAAGAAAAAAAAAAGTTTAACAAAACTGACACGTTCCCGGGAAGTTGTTCGTATAACCAAGAAAAAATGTTTAAAATGTTAAATAAAAAAAAGGATGCGTTTCTTCGATAATGTTTGGAAGATATCTGCGTGACCAAAATAAAAAAAAGTTAAAAAAGTTAAAAGTTGATGTAAAAAAAACCCCCATGAAATTCTCCTGGGAAACTTTTTTTTTTTTTTTTTACATGCGTAAAATGTAAAAAAGACACGTTCCCTGTATAACGTTTGGAGGACATTTGCATAACTAAGAAAAAAAACTAAGGAACTGTGCATTCCTGGGAAATGTTTTGAGGTTGTTTACATACCCAAGTACAATAAATTCTTAAAAGCATAAAAAAATGTTCATTTGGAACATTTGGATGTTGTTTACATAACAAAGAAAAAAAGAAAAGTTCCTAAAGTGTAAAAAAAATGGTATGCGTACCTTGGATAATGTTTGGAGGATATCTGCATAACCAAACATAATGTTCTTTCTACAGTACTTTTAAAAAATGTGAATATCTCCTGGGGAATGTGTGAATGTTATTTGCATAACCGAGAAAAAACGTTTTAAAATTTGTATAAAAAATAAAAAAAATTGGACACATCTTCCAGAGAACATCTGGAGGACTTTTGCAGAAAAAATGTTCTTAAAATATAAAAACCCAGCATAATTTACTTGAGCGTCCAACCTGTTACGGAAAAAGCTACAAAATTTAACAGACATCAAGACATATACATATTTATTTATATGGACCATGTATCTAGATTACAGAGTTAAACTGTTATAATTAGCAGGCCTGAGAAACCAAAAAAAGGTGCGAAACATTCAGAAGCTGATCATATTTGGATATGTCTAAAAAAAACCTAAAGGGGCATACTGCGCACACTGCTTTTTCTCCCTCTTACTGGACTGTCTGCTGTCTTACGGTCAGTTGCCGCCCTCTTCCAGCATAGCTCTGACCCAGATGCACAGCGTGATGCCTTCATGACTCCGTCCAAACCAGAGCAACTCTGGCCTTCATTTCTGCCCGGGGTCACACAACCGACACTGAACCGCATTGCTGCTGATTCGACGAAATGATGGAGCGAAGGCCGCATCCAGCAAAACAAGCCACACGCACGTTCCTGAGGTGCCGTCAAAACCAAGAACAGACGTAATTTGCATCCAAAAGGAAAAAGCATTACATAATATTATATAGACTGTAAAGACAGTCCCAGGGAACCTACGAAGGGCCAGAATACCTAAAAATACCTCTGACTTCATCCTTGAGGTATTTGTTCAAGAAGAACGTGTAATTGTATTGGTGAGGCGATTTGATACAGGAAAACAAAGGCATTTTCACAGAGAAACTGATTGAGCGGCCAGTTATGGGAAAACTGGGGGTGGACAAACCACCACAAGATTTCGAATCTTCCTGACCTCAAAACAACTCAACCTCTCTCAATAAGAAAGCTTTCCAAAAAACTTCTTTGTTTCTGTCTTTGTGTTTCCACATCAGACGGGTTTCCCAGATCACAGTGTTCCTTCAGACCCAAGATATGCAAATTATACCTTGAAAATGATTTTTAAAAAAAGCCTTGAAAGCTAATTTAATTCCAGGACAGACGTCGCAGGAACTAGGCATGGATTGCTAATCAGATGTTACGACTGACGACGGGAAGACGTCACAGCCAGTTCTCCGTGGTGTACGTGCTCTGGATTTCACTATCAGAGTTAAACATTCCTAGAACGCACATTCCTTGAGCACAATCAGCACTTAGTAGAATTGTGTTCTTCAGTAGTTTTCAAACCAGAAGGCCACAGAGAATTGTGTACAAAAAAAAAGAATTTTCATAATAATAAAAACACAATATAAATAAACTGAATAGAAACAATATGATAAAAAAAGAAACATTTCTGATTTTTACAGCAAAACAAAAAAATTTAAATACAATATATGATAAAATAAATAATATAAAAATATCTACAATTCAATAAGAGTCATATAAAATAAATAACTACAAAAAAAATATTAACTTTTTAGGTCAACATGAAATATAAGCATACTGCCCGCCCACTTGCTGGTCTTTTGTTCTGAATGAAAACGTAAATTCATTCTTTGCCACTAGGTGCCGCTTTTTGAGCTGTGAAAAACTCCTGTAAGGCTGTGCAGAGTGCTCACAAACACTGCTTTATCAGTCATTACAGGCATTATGAAATGAAAATGAGACTAATTGGACCAATCACCGCAGATTAGAGTCACGTAAAGGAGGAGTTTGAAAAAATTAATCATTGAGCGAAACGCTTAGGAGTCATTGAGCAAGTACGGTAAAAATAAATGCATATTATAAGACAATGAAAGTGTCTGAGCTTGTCAACCCATTATTGGGGACTCACAAAACCACAAAACGAACCTTTCATTACGCACTTTAAAATAAAATACTTCTAAATGTGCACCGATTTAAAACTACAACTTGTTTGTGGCGAGCTTAAACAAATTCTGCAACCCAAGCAAGCATCATTAAGCGTTACTGACACCAGTATTACACTCAAATATATGCTTGTGAAATAAACATCACTCAGTGTTTGTTTAACCTGTTGGACGTGAACCAGCACCAATCATGGTGGCTCCCCATGGCACTTCTTCCCGGCACTAATTCACGCTTAATACATGAACCATTACCTAACTTCCAGAAACTGAACACTTGCATTTGTGAGGCAGTAGGCTATTTACTCACCGAAACGCCACTACAGCACCAGTCTCATTCCTCACTAAAACGCTTCAATGAGAACATGAAAAAAAACACTCGGCCAAACGGAAGCAGGAAGGTTCCTCAGCCCGTGCCCCAGACCGCTATCTTGAGCTAAATCACTGCTAGAGAGCTTTGTACCCGGCCTGTACCTAAACAACAGAGCTTTGTGCACCAAACTACAAACTGGCTGTTTGAATGGCACAGACAGCTTTGATCCAAAACTAACAAAGAAACAGCTAGTAAATAACCAGGATCATGAACTAAAGTGCATTAAACTGCCGTTTTGAAGCATTACTTGTTGCTTCTGGGTGAATATTATTTATTATAATTATACAGGCTACTAATTCTTTATATTAATTAGGCCTAAATATAATATCTAAATTATATATATAGCCTGTCTTCATTTTTCAAGATTACAGTTTAAATGCAGATTCCACTGTCAAGGAGACAGCAACAAAGTTATATTAAAAAAATTAAACATTTGATTTATTGGGTAACAATTCAATAACAGTCATGCTAGATGACACATCTTCCAAAAAAATTCAGCTTCATGTGATAATAATCTAATCTTGCAGCAATAATTTAGGTGAAAAACAACCAAGCAGTAAAAAAAACAGAAGTAACTCAGAATTTCAACAGTTAGGTCCACATTAAGATTTATTTATTTTATTAGTATTTTATTTTTCCCATTGTAATTTGGAAAAAAAAAAAAACTATGTCAATAAATTACAGGAAAAAATGTGTTATATATGTGTTATATATGCGTATAAATAACATCTGCGAGTCTAAAATTAGCTAAATTATGTTTTATTGTTTGCATACTTAAACTCTTGTCAAACTGGCAATTAAATAATGTCCTAACAGGAAAAAAATAAATCAATATAATCCTAAAAAGGCTTCAGTATCTTACGCTATTGGTGCAGTATGTGCCAGATTTGTTTGGACATGTTTCAAGAAACTTTTTTGTCTTTTACATATGGTATTTAGTCTTTCCAAAAGAAAACATGGCCATAATTGCTTTTGTTTCCCTCCCCTTGTTACTGTCTAGACCAAGTGATGTCAGCTTGCGTCATCCGTCAGAGAACAAGAGACTTCTAATTGAGCTTCTCCACACTCCACTGGCACAAAAAGTAGAGGGAAGTTTGCGTGACTTTTACAGTTGCACAATACGCTGGGTCCTATCTGACCAACAAGGCCGATATCACCAGAATAAACAGAGAGATAAACACTATTATATTCCGCTTCTCCAGAGGGTTTTACAGACAACGGATGACAGAGACTGGGCCGTGATCCTCCCTTCATGGCTTTCCATGGAAGGGTTAGTTTGCATCACAGCAATTCCTCGGAAACATAACCCCAGAAATGACTGTCCATTCAGAGAAGTGAAAGACTTACAGTAAAATCCATGGCATGATTACGAGACACAATATGTTGTTGATTTATGAGTGGCCTGGGAAAAGTCACTTGGAAACCAAACTAAACAACAACAAGTTGATGTATTTTACAGTATAACATGAGTTGAGACAAGCCCAGCTCTAGCCTGAAGGGTTTACACACTCTTGGTTTCAATATCACTCATCCCTTATTAATACATTTCATCACCTAAACTACAAATGTCTCGTTTATTACGTTTACGTAGCGCACTAAAGAAGCGTTCAACACACTGACAATAAAAGTCAAGCGTAAGGAAAGAAACACGACAGAAATGAAAACAGAAAGTTCAACTAAACGTAAGGTAACCGCTGAGAGTCTATATAAACACTCAACATAATAAACAAGTAGTTATTTTACTCTTCTCAAACATGCTTATTAGTGGCATTTACCAATTTGGTCATGTTTTACTACGCAACACAACTCGGTAAAATCATATTCGCCTCACAAAACTTACTTCGACCCCAGTGGCTCTTTATAACAGCACTTCCGACATTAATACTAGCTATCTATTCACACTAATAAATTTAGATATGCGCTAAGACCGACAACGGTACAATTAAAGACACGAAATATTAAAAATTTTGAAGTTTCGTAACTGACTAACTCCGAAAATACGCTGCGCGTATTCACTGCGCATGCGCCGCCGGACTCTTCAGAAACCGGTACACAAACAACTCCCAAAACTCTTTTGACAGGAACAGGACTGGCTTACTTGAATAAAAGCAGCTTTTGAATATATTTCCCAAGTCTTTTTCCTCGTTTGACGCCTCGGGAGTGGTGGAATAGAAAATAGCCCTGGTTTTTCTTCAGCTCGTCGCACTTGAAGCCATGTTGTTGAACTGAAAGCCGATACTTCCGCGGCTGCCTTGACACGTCTGACTAGACGCGATTCAACGTGACTTGTATGGGACGCGACGCGTCTGCTCTCCTACGTCAACAGCCAATGACCAATCAAAGGCGAAGAGAACTTTCTAGCGGCGCGTTTGCGTCGCGTCTCTCGCTCGCGGATGCGTCAGACTATATTATTAACACATGACGAATAAAATCACGACGAAGTCGTGGGAATGTCTTGGCGAAATATTATATATAACTTTATGACGTTTAAAACAAGTTTGAGAGAGTTTTAGACTGTTTTAGGCATCAATCTATCATTTCTTAGTTTGTTGCGCGCCCTTGTGGATATAGAGCTAAATAGTTGTTCGTTTTGTCTTGTAGGGTCAAAATTCTACTCTATTCTATCCTATACTTAAAAATAAAAAAAATACATGTGTGTTATTTGGCACACAATACAATACACCAAAAATATGTTAATTTATGAACGTATTAAGCAGTTTTGTTTGATTGATTATTCCCTAACAAAAATGTAGCCCTCACAGGTCAATTGTAAGCCATGAGCATGGACAGATTGTCCTTTATGAAAGTTAACCATGGATTTATTGTAGTAAAACTGTAGTAACCATTACCATTTGTAGGCTATAACCAGTTTTACTACAAGTGCCATGATTAAACCATGGTTAATTTGTGGTTGGCATGGTTTTAACTGTAGTAACCTTGTTTTTTTGGTTTAATTTGCAGTAAGACCCCCCCCATATACTCATAGTGATACAATCAGACTTAATTTTCTTATGCAGAAAGAAAACTATGTAAAAAAAATGTACTGTAACTGAATACATTTTGTGTTTGATTGCCTCTGGCTTCATTTAGGCTACACAAAGAACTCAGAAAAGGAAGTAGCCGTTTGAAATTTACTCTAAATCCTGATATTCCCTTAGTGCAAGGGAGGAAGTATGGCTTCAAAATCTTAATTTCTTTCATATAGAATTCAAACTAAAGTGATGATCGTTCTTAAAGTGATAGTTCACCCAAAAATGAACGAAAACACCAAAAAAGAAGCATATAGTCCAAAAATTACACATGAAACTTTACAGAAATTTGATTATAGAATGATTATAGGCTACTGATTTCTTACACATACGATTACACATAATATTACCACTCTTAGTGATGCTAAGATCAGATAATTTTACTTGATCTTTGAATCAAATCATTTTGATAATTTGCGCCTTATTAAAATGCCATATTTAGTACACATTCTTTGATCATATTCTAAATTACGAAATCATTACAGTTTCAGAATTGAGTTTATAACTCGCAGTTGCATCAAGAGTCTGTGACGTAGCTCAGAGCTGTGAGAAGCAAAGTGTAAATTGTGACAAAGACTTAATTTCATACAACTGTCTTCCGTAGTTTCATCATATGATAGCAGCACAAATCGTTCATGTATGTTCATCGCTAGTTTAGAAGGAAGCTAAAAGAAATAAATGCTCAATTTAAGCTTCAAGGATGTGATAAAACCTCAAAAGCGTTGGAAGAAAATGTGTGGTATGCGTAACCATATTTCAGTTCCTCTTAGGGGATTTTATAAAGACAAGCAAAACTAAAAATTCCAAATAACCACTTTCCCGTTCCACTGTTTGAGTCTGTATATAAATACAGTTGGTTCGATGAGCCCTCACATCTTTTTTTTGGTCTTTCCTGATCATTGAGCATGGCTCTTGTGCACACCAACGTTCTCCTGCAGGCATTGTCTAGCTTCACAGGTGTTGCAGTGAAGGCTTACAATGATTTGGAAAAGCCCAAGGGTGACCAAGAAATCACAAGGTTCCTACTGGCCTCAACTCCACTGGACATTCTCAACACAGGTTGCTTTTTGTGAACATGGACAAATTCTTTGACCCAAAATTTGACTACGATTGCACAAATGTAAAAGATAGCACCATTTTTACGCATGGGAACGAGCCATATATACGGCCTTTTGGCTGGAAACGCATTGCTTTGAAAGTCCTGGATAAGTATCCCGACGGAAATGCCTGGTTGGGGACGGATGAACGGAGGAGTCACTCTGTGGCTGGTGAGTGGCCGGTGTCCTATCATGGAACCAGCATGTTCAATGGTAAATCCATCATTGAATCCAATTACAGAGCAGGCCATAGAGAACGGTACAGAAGAGTGTTTTATTCCACCTGGGATATCAATGAGGCTGCTAAAACATACAGCAAGATATTTACATGTAAAGAAACTGGAAAGAGATACAAAGTCCTGCTGCATAACAGAATCAGTCCAGAACTGAGGAAAGTGTGCGACAGGGATGACCACTGGCTGATTGACAGTCCTCATGGCACTTCTCAAAAAGAAGAAAGAGTAATTGTAGAGAACTCGATTCGGCCTTATGGAATTCTGCTGAGAGAGGTGTGAAGGAGGAATTCTGACAACCATCCCATATGTGTGTATACTGTGTATATTTATTCTAAAACACATGCTATATTATATATTAATTATATATAAATATATATATATATAAATGCTGTCAAATGATTAATCATGATTAATCACATCCAAAATAAAAGTTTTTGTTTGCATAATATATCCACACATACACTATATATTTTGGAAAGATTTACATGCATATATATTTATAACAACCCAACCGAAACTTTAATTAACTGTTAAAGCAAACACATGGGACATCTTGTCCCAACCTGACATAGCCCTACAACCCTGTCCTGTGACAGTTCAACAATTCAGTCAAAATCAGTTGAATTGTTCATGTTTCAAGATAAAGCGCATCCTTGTGGAAATTATTTATCGCCACAATTTTTTACCTTTTTAGTAGTTTATCACAATTTTATACTTGATCTTTTATTCCATTCGATATAAAGTGCAGTCTACACTAGTATCCTAAAGAATACAGTATGGTAAAGTATAGCCTAATGCTACTGCTACAAATTCTGTATGTAAGAGCCCCATAATAATTTAGTGTCTCTAGCAAATATTTCTAACCCACTAATCTATCAAATAATGTTAGAAATCCCCTTAGTCCACTTCACAAGTACATTCTTGAGCTTACAGAACAACACATAACCACACAAAAGCCTCTTTGCCTGTTGCGGCTTTGGCAGAGCTTTCCTTTTTTGGCGCAGAGGCATTTGACAAATTAGACCAAAAGTAAACACGATTATGTAAATGTATGACAAAATCAAATTATGTACTTTTCCAAAAGCGCCTTTGTTTGGCTCGATTATTCTCCCACAATAACGCAGCCCCCACAGGACCACTGTAAATTGGGTTATGCACAATTTTTGGAGAGGGTGTCCTTCGTAAGTAGATGTTTATTTTCAAGAGACCGGCATAATATTTATTGACTTGCAAAGTCCCCAAGACTTTTCAAGATGTACTGAATGCTAATATTGTTAATCTTACTCTAACAACTTGTAGATTATCTTCTGTGGAGCCTTAACTAACTGAACAGCGAACATCATGGTACTGGAGATATGCGTTTTCCTATTTTCCCTGACAGCTCTTGGTGTCCTTTACACTATGAACAATGTTCCAGCTTTTCAAGAGTGAGTATTTTTGTAACGTATAAGGCTAAAATGATCATTAATCCTTTTAAAAATAACCTCTTTGATCACATTTATTATGATAATTATAGGTGTAGTTGAGGAATTAATTTTGCTTGATTAAACATGATGATCTTTGACGATTATTACTTGTGTGTCTCTTATGTCTTTATCTCTTCCACTTGAGGGCAGTGAAAGCATATGGTTTTATTCACAAAATAACAGTCAGACACCGATTCAAAGCATTTTTTGTTATCACTTTCACAAAACCATAAAAACAAAATGTAATTGATTTGTTCTAGATTCAAGCTACTGCTTTTATTGATAGAAACCACAATACAATTATTATAATTATTATTGTAGAAATCGCAGCCTGACAAAAACAAAATATAACATTCACAACATTACACCCATTTAAATGATGTAGGCGCTCCAAAGCAGTACAAGCCAAGAAAATTATACACCACGCTTGGAAGACTAAGACATTTGTGTGTACATCTCTCCCCGGGCTGGTCTCAACATCACAAAAAGAGGCCAATTTAAATTTGAACAGAAATATGAATGCCTGAAATTTTAATTGCAGTCTGCAACATTTTCATTTGGAGTTTCTGTTGTTTTCAAACTGAAGGTCAAAGGTAAACTACAACAATTAGTGATGCCTGATTGCAGAATTATATATTTATTTAGTTCAATAATCAAAAATTAGAAAGATCATCGAAAAGTGCTGTACTCAATGTACTTCTATGCCAACATTTATTCATTTTAAAACAAAAATTGTCTCTGTTGGAGGCTGTATTGACTCTGCTGTTGACAATAAGACATGTTCACTGTCTGAATAGCTCCTCATACAACACTAATCGTGTTTCAGAAAGGCAGGATGGTTGTCATGTGCTTCCCCATCTCATTTGGTGCTCTGGGTGTTGGAATAATTACAGTTCTCTCTGCCAAACCATTCATCTCTGCTCACTTACTGAAAACAGGAAAGAAAATGGCTGAATACACATAGGTGTGTAGTAAATGGGGACGAGTCGCTATGCAAAATTTATCAGAAATGAATTTATTAAAGTATGGCGCCCTTTAGGATAGGCTTGAAGGGCATATTCTTGATTAAATATTTAATACTTACTGTTGAGAAGTTTTGTGTTCCTAAGCTGCACCCTTAAAGTACTGCCACACCCCTATTAGCATGTTCAGTTCTACCTCAGCTCTAAGCTCCACCTACCCAACC
>JAUMHE010000079.1:6701336-6718452 GCA_032359235.1 Enteromius mattozi
ATTCCGATTGGTTGCCGCCGAACCGCATCATAGCTCATTACCATAAAGTTGACCTGATTTCAACTCTCTCTTGACGCTCTCGCCGTCCAAGACGCGCCGCGCCGCTGCTCGCCGCCGGCTCACATTGAGAATGAATGACTTCCGGCCACTTTGACGCTCTCGCCGCCGGCGGTGTGAACGCACGGTTACAGTAGCTCCCTCATCCACCACCTCATCTATGAAAGGATACACCATGGATAAGTTTGGAAATGAGTTCAGGTCCCCATTTATATACTTTTAATTAATTCATTACCATTATAATTAATAATAATAATTAATTAACTCACCAACCAAACTCACCAATTAAACACATAAGTTTTTAAAATTTCTTAGTGTGTTTGTAGCTTATAATTTCTTACATTTATTAGTAAAGTACATTTCCTTATTTATTTATTTATTTTTTTTATTAATAGTGGTTAAGTAAAATAAAATGACATCGAATTACCAGCAGGTGAATATAAATGGTATGTTCGTTAAGCCTGAACTCAGACTTAGCCTGACAGTTAGCCTGCCCCGGACCAGGTTAATTTGCCAGCATAAGTTGCCGGGGTAACTGAGTTTGAACTTTTTTAAGTTTGATTTATGAAACCGAATCTACCAAAAATAAGTCTGACTTACCGAAATAAGCCTGGCTTATTCTCTAATCTTGGTTTATGGAACAGGCCCCTGTTCTTACAGACAGACCCACTGGCTTCAAGCTAGCTACCTAACCAACCTGTTACCTTATTTTCACTTATCAATGCTGCTAGGATTATAGTAAAATAATAGTGATGCTTGTTAAATAAAAAGTCAGTTTCAAGCACGTTCAAGTCAACACAGTCTACACCTAACACTGCCCCTAAACCTACCCATTCCTGGGGTTTAGACAAAGCAAACAAATCTTTCGAGTGAGTATTTGTATGAATTAGCACGATTTTGCCACCTCGTACGAACACGTATGAATTGGTCGTGAGACTGTGTTGTTCAAGCTTTCAGCTCCCTCTAGTTGTGAAAATCTTTTTTAACATTGCACCGTTTCTTTTTTGGTCCGTCCACTTTTTGCGTCTTAATTTTTTTCCATTCTTACCTTTTTTTTTTCTACTTTTAAAAACACTTCTCTTTGTATGTTGGCGTTGTCAGAAGAGAAATCGCGAACATTTCACACCCTGAAAACTTTGCGCAAAATGATTAAAAAAATTTGAAGAAATCTGACAGTGGTCAGTGGCCACTTTTTAAAGCAAGTTAAATCTGATATTACTGTATGTTCATTTATATTCGTAATATTTTGCATTTACAGGCCAGTGGTTATTCTGGAAATTGGGGTGGCTGTTCTTGTGGCGGTGTTCCTCTTGGTCTACCTTGCTACTCGCTTCAATCCTCCGAAAGATCCTTTGTTCTACGGTATGAGCTCTAACACTGATTTGATTGGTTACTTATTAAAATATGCACACATCTCCTCATTTCTTTCTGACTCTAAAATAAACGACATTTGTTTTTGTCTGCTAAAGGTTACATACAGCTGTATGAATTGTTTAAAGGGATAGTTTACCCAGCAGTGAAAATTCTGTCATTAATTACTCTCATGTTGTTCCAAATCCTTAAGACCTTCATTCGTCTTCGGATTCCAAACTCTTGTACACTTCCGATCTGCTTCTTTTTACGACACAATAGAAAAATGTGAGCTTTTTCAGCATAATTCTAGAAATTCAGCTTGAGATGTGTTATTATGGGTTAGAGTGACTGAGAGGTGACAATGTCATCTGGCACAGCATGTCATTTCAACCCGCCGTGATGGAGGCGATAATTCCATTATCACACCTGTAATGCAGGTAAACTAAACCAAGACCCCTATGGATTAAAAGGGCTTGGGGAGAAAAGGGGAAGTGAGAAAGACGGACAGTAAGAATGTCAGTATCAGACTGTCCATCTGTGCTCAGCGGATGGCAATACAGCACTTCTCATTGAGCCGTTATCTATGAAACTGTCAGTCAGATACTTGTGGGTGCTAGAAGAATGGCACTGGACAATATCTAGTCTAGCAATCCAACCATGAAATTGGATACAAGAAAAGTATTTGTTACAATAACACACCTGTCTTTACTTCTACACTAGCGGTTTCCTTCACAATAAGCTATGAATTCCATCTTGAAAACTTAAGGAATATTTAATCTAAACTTATCAGTTAGGCTACTTTATCATCTTTTTCAAGCTTTACAGCTCACCATTTATCTATATGAAAAAGAGCAGCGTGAACATTCCTCTAAACCTCTCCATTGTGTTCAAATGGAGTCATATGGTTTAGGAACGACATGAGGGTGTAGTAAATGATGACAGATTTTTCATGTCTAGGTGAACTTTTCCGTTAAATCCTGTGTCTGAGCTTTCAGTGGTGACATTTACAGTCATTATTTTTGCCTCCATGCTTAAGAATTTTCCTTCTTCATGTCTCCTGCCACTCATTATGTTACCCAGACGCTTAGGAAATGCCACATGGGGTATTCGCTGTCTCCGCAAAGTGCCCTTTTGGCATAGCTGCACTTTAAACCTGAAAAACCCCCACCACGTGGCTCCAAATATAAATTTCTTGTTCACACCTCCACTAGCAGATATCATTATCCTCTTCCACCTTGCTAGAAATCAATAGTCCGTAAGAGTGAGATCTTTTTAATAAAGACAGCGAGAATAAAGGTGGACTAGTTAACTCTTGATAGGGCGGTTGAGCGCTGCAACATCTTATTAGTGAGATTTTTCTCTCCGCACATCACAGAAGGCTTAGAGTTAAAGACGAAAACATTTCAATTCAGCCTTTCCAAAGCGCCAATGAAGCTGAGCTTATAATCCCACTGGGGGGAGAGATGCGTTTTCTTGCAAAGCCTGCAATTAAAACTTAACAAAGTAAATGAAAACCTCTCTTTCATTTTAGACAAGAACAGTTTGTCACTTTCTGAGGAAGAAAATGCTCTATTGTTTGATTTCAGACACTAAATGTTAATTATACGTGACATTTACAAACGAGAATGTGGAAAATATATATCCATGTGACTAATGCTGCCTTCATGTGCTATCGGAGCTTGTCGTATTCAAGTGCTTTAATGTCGACTGATGTATAGTAACGCTATTGATATTCTCCGTATTCTCCATATCTTCATGAGACCACTGATTGTCACCATGAACCAATCAGAATCAAGTATTCCAAAAGGCCACACATAACTCCCCAATCAGGATCAAATATTCCATAGAATCTAACAAAATTGACCAATCAGAATCAAGCATTTAATAGGTCCACACATAACTCCCCAATCAGAATCGGGTATTCAAGTATCAAATTATCAAAATATAAGATGACCAAAAATAAAAATCGGAAAGCTGTATTAAATTAATTTCTCACTGACGTAACATACACTACAGCATCTAAAGCACACATTTTAACACGAAACAAAAGAAAAGACTGTTTTTTTTGGTTCAGTTTTTGCAGAGTTTTCCTTCACATGTGTCATTGACCTCACAAGCGCTCTAGAATATGATGGCTTCACCTCAGGGTTCATGGAGTTCTACCAGAAAACGGTCAGTATCATGAAGAGAAAGCAGAGTTGATGTTATCGATTACCCAGTCTGACGGTGGTCTTGCTGGTTCTCAAGGGGGAGCCGTATCTCGGCACGCCGTATGCTATCATGATGTGCTACTGGGATGGTATAGTGCACTTCATCCTCTACCTGATGCTAATTCACCGCATG
This sequence comes from Enteromius mattozi, assembly GCA_032359235.1. Taxonomy (NCBI): domain Eukaryota; kingdom Metazoa; phylum Chordata; class Actinopteri; order Cypriniformes; family Cyprinidae; genus Enteromius; species Enteromius mattozi. The sequence continues at coordinate 6,705,090 of JAUMHE010000079.1, forward strand.
TCAAACAGGTTTGTAAATGATGTCTAATCTGTACGGTATTCAGTCAAAGACGTAAATGAGATGTATAGTCTGCCATTTTTTTTTTTTAAAGGTTGTTTCATGCTGCAACATGGTTTCATTCAAAGGATTGAATCAAGTTGAAATAACATTTCGACACTATTTGGCAAGAACATGACATGAAAGTACAGGCTGTGAGGTTTAAAAGGAGATGGATTTTCTTAAATTAGTGTTTCCTATCATCCCAGGCAACAATACCGCACATTGGGTCTTTTCTGGGCTGGATCGTTGTGCGCCAACATGATTGTGTTTGTACCTGGAATCGTGCTTGGTGAGTCAAAATAAATAAATGATCACTAATTCCTGCTGCACAGTACATAAGAAGCTTCTCAAATATGTTTTATGTGCAGGTAAATATGGCTCAGAGATCCGTCCTGCCTTTTGGCTCAACATGCCGTTTCTGTTGGTGCCCATATGGGGAGCAGTTTCCTTGTTCTCCAGGCCAAGGGATATGCCTCTTGTGGGAGCATCCAAGGTAAAGAACCAGACACCGTTGACCTTGGTCAGTGGTTAGTATTTTCTCTATAGAATCAATAACACGATGGGTGTATCCAACAGGCTGAACGTGAGCAGAAAAAAGCCTTGATCTGGCGCCCCCTGGATCTTCTCTTTGTGGTTTATCTAGTGGCTGCCATGGCATTCACTATCTTCAGAGGATTGGTAAGCTGGTGCTCATAAAGCCAAAGCCAAAATCTGTTATGACAAAAAAAAAACCTCATATTTTTTCCATATAGGCCATTCTTGATTGCCCGTTAGAAATCCTCAACAGGTATGTGACAGAGTATGAGCCATACCTGAAGGATCCTGTGGGCTTCCCAAAAGTTATGGTGAGTAGATATTCGCATTCTCTCATGTAATCAAATTCAGTCAGTTTTAGGCCAACACATTCAGGCTTCTTAATACCCTAAGCTTTATAGCATTAAGCTCCTCTAAATGACTGTGCGGTACCTTCTAGATAGGTATTACTCATCATTAGCACTCAATAAGGTGGATGGCTTTTTGTCACCTTGAGTAGTCCAAGAATACCCCCCCGTCTCAGCCCAAGCACAGAGGTATCGAGGGTACCTTTGTTTTTGTTTAGATTGGGGTTTAGCTTGGTCAATAGGTTATCAAAAGTCCTTGTTCTAGCTGGAACCCTGGCACAATGGTGGCCCATCGATCAGGCAGGAGATGTGCTGTGACTTGATAAGCTAATCCCACCCATGAGTCCTGGCTGAACCCCTCCATCAACTCAAACAAGGAGAGAGTGTGACATGTGTGGTAATGTGTTTGATAAGGAACGAGGGCGCACCAACACGTATGTTTGTACAGAGGACAGAAACCTGCATCGATCGCGTAATACCTGTGCAGTCAGGGACGCCCAGGTACTGGTGAGAATATTTATATAGCATGTATAAGGCAGGGTAAATTCCTTGTGATGTTTCTACTCAAAATCCTACTCAACATCTGTGACGAAGTCATAAATATTAAAATATTATAGTTAGTATTTTTATTTAGTTCACATTTATTTTTGTAATAAAATATTAAATCGATGTTATTACCTTATAATATATATATATATATATATATAATATGTGTGTGTGTATGTCAAATGATTAATCATGATTAACTGGATCAAAATAAAGATTTATGTTTACCTAGTATACATTTATATACTGTGTATAATTATGTGTTTATATATAAATACTCATACATGCATGCAAATATTTAAGGAAAATGTTACGTTTATATATTATTTATATTAATATATAAATTATATGAATATATACATATAAATATCAAAAATATATGCTGTATGTGTGTGTCTTTTATATACATAATAAATATACACAGTACACAAACACATTATGTAAACAAACTAATTTTGGATCTCGATTAAATAGTGCTGTCAAGTGATTAAAATATTTATTAATAACTTGATATGCATATAAAACAAGCAATTACACAGATATATTTCTATTAGTATAAATATATTTGCGGAAAAAACCCCATCATGAATACTTATTCAAATAATAAGCCATTTAAATAAGATTTAAAATCAAGCAATACAAATAAATTCTCTAAAGATGTATCTGAATTCCTGGGCGAACATGACTTTCACAGCTTGTTTCTTGAAAGACAACACGTGCTATGCAACCCAACCAGGCTCTGTTTAGGGTTTAATCGTGGGTAATGCGCCCCCGTGTTTGTGTTTTTAGCTTCAATAAGTATGAATGATTGTGTGAACTCAATGCAGTCGGGCCGATCTGTATTCAGCGGGAGTGCATTGCTGCGGCAGTGCTGGTGCCCTTGGGGACTGAGTTGGACTGCATTAATTTGCCATCAAAGCACTGGTGTGTAGAGGCAAGGAGTGTAGTGTTGACACACAGATTGAAATAATACTTGTTGCACAATGTCTTTTCGTCTCCAGATGTTGCTGCTCCTGTTCCACGCGCCTCCAATGCTGGGTTCATTTGCATATGGGCTTTGCACACCTGGCTGCACATGGATGCTTGATTGGACGGTATATTTTGCAGGTGCCATTTTACAGGTAAGACAAGTCCAAACTGTGAGAAGAAAGCAAGAAAACATCTGTTAGAGATTCTATGTTCTAAGGTTCAACCATTGAGGTATACTGTATTTCCTCCATAGTTTCTCTCAGAATCTAGAGATTTCTGTCTACTGTATGCTGATGCTATAGAAAGGCATCAGCATCAAACGGTACCACGATCAAAGCCTTGGTCTGAACAAGCTCATCCAGCACCCCTTTAATTCCCAGTATGAGGTCGGAGCAGTCAGCATCTCTAATCAAAGACCTCCAGTAGAACAAGACTTCACTGGAGTTTCACTGTACATCTCCAGCTCCACATACTAATGAACGCCTCCTCAAAGCTGAGAGGACGTCATTCATCTCTACTTACCCATAGGCGGAGGCCTCTAAAAATACATTACAAGATCTTTGATGAGACCTCATTGTGCCCTTATCATTGAGCTTTACAAAAGTACAATATAAACTCGATTCTTGCATTTCATTAAGGGAATATGCATGGTGTAGAGAACTTGCAGCCACAGTGCTAGGATTTGTGTTTGTATTTGGGTGTTATGGGGTGCGTCAGCCATTGTAAGCCAACTATGGTTGCAAGTTTCGTCATTAGCAGCACAATCCAATGATTCAGTGTTTCCTGAAATCTAAGTTCCAGTGAACATTCGCAAACTGTCATAAACAGGCATGATTGAACTCCAGATCTCAGCCTGTGGTTAGAAGCATGGCATATTGTTTGAAATGTGGACTTAAATTAATTGTATACACACCACCAAGGGCATGTGAATAAATACCTAAGCCAGCGGTGTCCTTGGAGAACCACTGCCCTGCAGAATTGAGCTCTAATTCGATTTAAAGGGATAGATGTCCATAGTTCAGTACTCACCCCCATGTCATTCCAAACCCGTAAAAGTTTTGTTTGTCTTTGGAACGCAATTTAAGAGATTTTGGATGAAAACCGGGAGACTTGTGACTGCCAAGTAATGAACACCGTCAAGGTCCAGAAAAGTATGAAAGACATCGTCTGAATACTCCATCTGCCATCAGTGGTTCAACCATGACGTTATGAAGCAACAAAAATACTTTATGTACGAAAAAACCCAACTTTATTTAATGATTCGGCTCCTTAATATCACAGTAGAGCCGTTTTGGAGAGCATCCACTGGACGCAATAGTGCTACGGTGATGAATCGTTGAATAAAGTCGTTATTTTTGTTTTCTTTCCATACAAAAAGTATTTTCGTAGCTTCATAATGTCACAGTTGAACCACTGATGGTCTGTTTCAGGAGTGTCAAAACAATTTTAGGTTGAGGGTCAAATCGGAGAAAATGTGCCCTTGTGCGGGCCGAATTATCTTTTGTTAAACCCTAACACCTTTGAAATCCTTTGCTCACAATTACAGTAATATTAACCATTCAATCCACAATATACATTTTATTCAAAGATGATGCTTATTTTAGGGGTGTGCAATATTGTCCTTCTAAATAAGTGATCCATTGACTCATTTAGATTTATTCAAAATGGCTTTGTTTCTAACAAATCAGCTAGTAATTGCTTTTATGAATGGGCCACAAAATCATTGACTCAAATGATTTGATCAAAAACCGAGTTATTCAGTAACAAAATACAGAGTGCTGCTTGGAGACGCACAATTTGTCTTTGGCTTTAAAACCTTTTTCTTGCCAAAACAGAGCTAAACCGACAGCATTGTGACTGCAATGCGTAACACTTAAAACTGGCATCTTGTTTTTCACATCGTGCGTCGCAGTGTCCTTTAATATTGCACACATTTACCGCAGCCACGAGTTGTGATTTATACCTGTTGGGATCAACTTTCTTTTAATTTCTCCTTAAAAAGCAATGAGTTGTGTCACTGTATGGGAAATGAATTCTTTGGTGGTGGTGTTTTGGCCCAAGTCAAGGTGACCAAAAGTCCTTTTCTCAATTTATTTCAACTGTGTTATTGAAAATGGTCTCATCGATTAAATAAAACTCTCACCCATAAAAACAACATCTTGTGCTTCTGTCCACCACAGTGCCAGTGGTCTCATATTGGAGCGTCGCTGCACCCACGCACTGCAGAAATGTACAGGATTCCCGTCACGACCCTGGCGCCCGTCCTCCTCCTCAACCTGCTGTATGCGGCTGGACCTGTACTGCTCGCCCTGCGCTGCAAACGAGAGCCGGACTTCTTTCTTTCTATCGCACCTGTGGGACAAACTAACAATGAGAAGAAATTAAATTAAATCGATCGAGAAAAACTAAAACGTTGACCTCGACGGGATGGTTCACTCAAGTATTCTGTCATCATTTACTAATACTTTAGAAAGAGTGCATTTCAAATTGCGTTAAATTGGCACAACTGTGTTCCAGTGGGTACTTGTTAATTTGGTAATCACGTAGGTTACAGGACCTTGCTTTTTGAAACGTCTTGATTGTGTCAGTTGCCAGAGCTACGGCTGTTATTGAATTCCTCATGAGAAAAACGACTCTAAATTGCATAAGCTGAGATCATTAAAGCATGGCTTGTTCTACCTGTCTTGACACAACAAGACCTTTAACACTGCAGTTTATTAGCCTTCACTGTAAAATCTCATGTGGTGTATTTTTCTAGTTCTATCCATCTGCTCCACACAAATTTCACAGTTAGCTACATCTTAAATGTAACACATGCCAGAACTTTCTCCTGAATAATTGACTGGTCTCATAGGTAATAAAATATTATCCTACAAGATATACACTGTATGTACATGATCAAGTCAGCAGGGTTGAGTTCTACAGCTACTAACCTTAAAAGCAATCCTTGCTCAGCAGCTTTTTCATGCTGATGAGGAGCAATGCGCAACATTTCTGCTTGCACACACAAACAGGGTTCTGTGTGGCATCAAATCGACTCCAGTGGAATTAGTACAGAAATCTGTCAAGCTAGCCTAGCGGATAATTTCATTTCAGTGTTGACACAGTGGAGGTCATCATGTATTCTATTAAATATTTCAATATAGGGGAGACTAAGGGGTAATTAGCGCCTTTCTCCTCCAGCAAATATTTCTTAGGTTTGGTTTATTTTTTAAAGTCAGTAAGAAATAAGATAATGAGCACATTGAAAATTGTTGCTACAGTTCATTGAACACATACTGACAACAATAGTTGTCACAATAAAATTAAAAGCGCAATTAAACAGCCTATTATTTGCTTTGCAATACAACTGAAACTTATACAAAGATTTAAGAAACTGTTAAAAAACACAAACACAGAATTTAACATAAAAAAAATATCAAATCATTGTTTTGGCCAGTAACGTAATGTATGACAAAATGTGACAACTTACCGTTTTATTCAATATCTGTCAAAGGATCACTTAAAATAGTCTATAATAATCACTCCAAAACACAACAAATATGTAACAAATATTATAACAGAAACATACTAAATCCGTACTAATAAAGAGTCAAGCTTTGAAAACTAAATATTACACGTATTATTGTATTGTAATTGTAAGTGCTCAAAAATAAATCAATAAAAAAAAATCAATAAACCCATATTAAGAGCTCATATGCAAAAACAAGTAATACTTTTTTTTTTTTTTTTAATCCTGCAAGTGGCGTTGTTTTAATTAAATAATAATAACTAAAGAAATACAACGAACACAATAAAAAACATGATTTATGAAAATGAATAAAACCGGAGATGGCTGATGACCGGAAATCTGTTTTAAGCTATAGCGTATTAGTTATAGATACTTAGCCTAGCAACGGCTTCTCGCATGAATTAATTCGCAAAGTCTAGTCATTTTAGTCTAATATCTTATAAATACTTACCATCAGTCACTAATTAAAATGTATTTATAACTTTTAGAACAGGAAAAAAATAAACTTTGGAGAATGCGGGCATCGATCCCGCTACCTCTCGCATGCTAAGCGAGCGCTCTACCATTTGAGCTAATTCCCCTTCCTGTACACTACACTTGGTATGCAAGTATGTATGCAGCTGCCATAAAAGTACGGAACACAAGTACGAAACTACATTTCGCTCTCTTTTAAAGAAAATACAGTGCATTAATTACAGACAATATTCGCCATCACATTATCATAGTTTCACGATACAATACACTATGTTTATTAGATAAACAGAGTCAGAACCCAACGTTATTCGTTATGTGTGCACTTGCAAGTAACCGTTACGCTTAGTTTGACGCTGATTTTTAACCACTTTAAACAATTCTAAGCACTTAAGTGGTTAAAATAAATTGAGGTTATTCGAGTTTAAATATTCACGACAAAGTTACTAAATAAAGCTATAAACACTGAGTTTGCGAATAAATTCGCAACTAAACAAAGCTAGCTTATGCAAAATACAACTTAAAAGTACTGCGTCCGATAAGCAATCCTCTTTGTTACCACAGTATATCAGCCTAACACTAAGAGCTTTACTTCAGTCGTAGTGTAAATGAGAGAGACACCGTCAGCAGCAGAGTGTGATGAGACAGACGACATCTGCAGAGAAACCGAGTCAGAACCGGGACAGCTGCACCGGAACGCGCGTCACTGCACGGGAGCAATAATAACTTCATACCGTCTCAACATAAAACGCGTCCTTTCATCATGTTGGTGAGTTCAGACTGCATGTGTGTGGGTTTTTACTACGGTAACCTTGATAATGCGCAGTGCATTGCGGTAGGGGATGCTCAAAGATGCTGTAAGCGGAGTTAAGGAGGAGGAGGATGATGTATGATTCCGTTGTGTCGTATATATAATGTGTTTGGGCTGCTGTCAGTGCTGCATAGTGTGTGTGTATGTGTGGTCTGGATCATGTTACATAAAAGAAGACATAAAAAAGGCCTGCATTTGTAAAGTACCACTGTATGACTTTCAGACAGCAGAAATCTGATTATTTTGTCATAGACGACGTAGACTCTACCTAATGTTTGCATTCACGTATCATGCATCATTAGAGTTGCAGTAGATTTAGACCAGATATTGCCCATATTGTCTGATTTAGTCAAACATAAACAAAACCAAGCCCATTTATGTGCAATTCTTTTTTTTTTAATTTAAGATCTTGTGCATTATCTGCACGCTCTTGTTCCTTCCACCCTTTGTGACCACCTACCCATCTGACTTGGAGAAAGGACGCAGGAGAGTGGTTCATGTAATGGGTAAGAACTTCTCCTGTGCCACTTTATACCAGGTGTCCCAGATCACAATGTACACAAGGCAAATCTGCAAATGCAGCGTAAGCAGAAGAAGGTTATACGACAACCGCCTACTTGGAGAAAAACATTTTTGCAACTGTGTTAAACATGCGACCAACAGATAAATACCATTATTGTGTAAGTGCATTGATATTCAGAGCACTTAATGTAAATTTTGACACAGACCACTCCACCCACAAGAGTATATTCAGAGTATATAACCCTCACTTTGCAAGTTCAGTGTCTGTCCATCAGAAAATCTCTTATGAACCCCAACTGTAGTGGCTACTCGAAGCTTAAGTAGGATTTAAAAGCAATATGCAGCATCTGATAATTTATATTGTAGGTAAACATACTTTATAATCAGTTTCAAGTCAACTAGGTCGCTTTTCTCTTTATGTAAGCAAGAAAAAAATGTCTTTAATTGATGCTGTTGCACTAGCTGTCTTCTAACAGCATGGTCCCAACATTTACTTGGCAGCTGCAAATTACTTTCAAAAAGTCTTTGGTTACAGTGACATTGCTTTCAATTTAGACCCTTTGCTTCGGATGAAATACTGATTCTTTAGCTGTCTCTGGCTGAATTAATGATTGGACATGTTTGGCAACCCATCTTTCAAAAGAAAAGGTGTTGTGGTAACAAACATTTCAGAGTGCCAGGTATCCAACTGACAGTTTAAATGAGCAGATGTCAAAGCTGATTACGGCCCTTGAGGTCTGTCCGGAAAATCTTGGATAGCTATCAGAGAAGGTGTTGTTTGATAGCTGTGTTTCACGCTTTTAAGTCTTGGTAGTTTGGAGATCCAGCTATGCTTCAAGTCACTTTGAACAGCCTTCAGGCAAAACCAAAGGATTCAGTGGGAAATAAAAGAAAAGGTGAAGGATTTAAGCATTTCAATGTCTTTTTTAATGCCATAGTTATTCATTTTTCTTAGCGGGTTTAAGATCAGATGCCTAGTTAGCGCAACAGGTAAAGCTAAGGTACTCAGCGAGTGGGTCGCATTTGCATTACAATTGGCACTCTTAAAGGATATTCATGCAATATGCAAATTTTTAGATTGATGTGACGTATCAGTTAAGTTCACACAACTGAAAGGGACACAGCACAAAGAATACTAAAAGATTTGGCTATATCTGAAATGAAAATGACCCTATTTGCATATGAACTGCATGAAAAAGAAAACCACAAAATTGGATACTTTTCCACAGTCCCGTAAAGTTAATTTGCACCCAGACCTTAAGAAATTTTTAGCTAAAAATAGTGTAAATTCCAGTCAGATTGACAGTCAGTCTTAATGTCAAAATTTCTACTGCAATTCATATTTAACTATAATTGCAACACTTTGAATCCTCTTGAAGTTTCTGAAGTTTAACATGGTGCTAATTATAATATAATTTCAACACTCTGAATCTAATTCAGTTTGAATGTGGCCCTCTTAAAGTTTCTGAAGTTTAGCCTGGTGCTAGGAACTCAAAAGTTATGGGACTGATTCCAAGTTACACACTTATAATGATAATTCATATAGTGTAAAGTTCTTTCTTTTTTTCCCTAGAGGATGATACGGGGGCAGTGATAGTCCAGACTGCTCCAGGTAAGGTGGTCACTCATCGTGGTGGTACTATCACTCTTCCCTGCCGTTACCACCACGAACCAGAGGACGTCGACCCTAACCGCATCCGCATCAAATGGACGAAGGTTTCCGATGCTTTCCAGTTTGAAGATGTGTTTGTAGCTTTAGGGCGACAACAGAAGGCATTTGGGTCATATGGTGATCGAGTGTCTCTGGAACGAGCAGGGCCAGGAGATGCTTCAGTTATTATTCACAACATCACCTTGCAAGACTATGGCCGCTACGAGTGTGAGGTCACCAATGACATGGAGGATGACACAGGATTTGTCAATCTAGACCTTGAAGGTCAGGGAACTGGTCTTGGTTGTAGTAGCTAAGATTAAATAAAGTGTCATATGCCTACTGAACCAACTTCTCTAAACTTTTCAAAGGTGTGGTGTTCCCATACTACCCTCCATCTGGACGCTACAAGCTGAACTACCACCAGGCAGAGGAAGTGTGCCGACAGCAAGATGCAATTCTGGCCTCTCATGCACAACTCCACAAGGCTTGGCTTGAGGGACTGGACTGGTGCAACGCCGGCTGGTTAGAGGACGGCTCGGTCCAGTACCCTATCTCCCATCCTCGAGACCAATGTGGCCGCAAAGAAAGCCCTCCCGGGGTCCGCAACTATGGCTACAGGCACAAAGATGACGAACGCTATGATGCTTTTTGCTTTACCTCGAACCTCAATGGTGAGTGTTTGCCTAGGGTGGAATTGCTTGTAAGAAATCTTTTCCAGCCTGAGGCTGATGGACCAGGTTCCTGTTGAGAAGGTCCTCCTGCTTCTCCTTATCTGATACATATCCAATAAATGGTGCCAGTGCCACAAATGAAGGAGTCTTAGCTGAGCAATGCATCAATTCCTGGAAAATTGGCCAAATCAAATCAGATTTCAGGGAAACTGTGATTTAGTACAGCTTCTGGGGTGCAGAGTCACTTTGTGACCATGCGGGAATAATAGGCGTTTGCACAGATGAAAGTTGAATTGATTTTGTCTTCAGGAAGAGAACTGTATTTTTGGCCCTGGTTCAGACCATTTGTTACTAAGTGCTGTTTGATCCAGTGGGTACACAAGACTTGACCAGTCCTTTAGACCCACTCGCAGTCAAGTCGTTGAGCGCCAAAAGGCTTCTCTTTTGTCCCCAAGTGGGCTATTAGAGAGGACAGTTTGTCCTGAAATCTTTATAGCTGGGGCAATTTCAATAATACCCCTACACTGACCAGCTGCTGGAAATTTAGCCAATGGCCCAGTGGGAAATATGAGACATTGTGCTGCCCTAACAGTCAGCCATCACATAAACAAACAGAAAATCAATGAATGACTTCTGAAAAACAAGTGGCTGACTGAAATGTTTCCTTCTTTGTCCTTTCCTTTTTTTTTGAGTTTCTTTCAACTCACCCAGCCAGGCCTGAAAAAAATGCATTTCAATTCATCATAGTGAAGACAGGCCTTGAAATCATGATCCATATTTTGAGATCTTCCGCAGTAAAAGGTCTACTTTTCAGAAGAATTTCATTAGCATTTTAATAGACCATTCAACTGGACTGGAAAATGTTTCTTTGCAGACATTTATGGCAAACTGTTGTATAGTCTTCTCACAGCTTTTGTTGTTTGTCATAAAATTGTGTTTCTCTTGCAGGACGTGTGTACTTCCTCAAACGTTTTAAAAAGGTAAACTACCTCGAGGCAGTAAAGGCATGTCAACGTGATGATGCAGTGATTGCCAAAGTTGGACAATTGTACGCCGCATGGAAGATCCAGCTCTTGGACCGTTGTGAGGCGGGCTGGGTGGAAGATAGCAGCATCCGTTACCCCATCGTCAATCCTCGGGCCCGCTGTGGGGGCTCAGAACCTGGGGTCCGAAACCTAGGTTTCCCTGATAAAAAGTTTCGCCTCTACGGAGTCTACTGCTTCCGCAGAAACACTGATGTCCAGTCAACACAGCCTCCCAAAGAAACCACAACCAAACCAGCTAACAGCACCAGAAGCATCTGAAAGTGCACAATACCAGTTACTAGCATCATGGCTTCCATGTTTGACCGACAAGGCTTTTTGCACACCTGCTAGGCTAATAGGCAACTAGGCTAGCGTTGAACTCGGGGCATAATTGAGCTTGTATAATTTAACACACTTGCTTGAAATGAGGTGTCAATCATCTCTAAATTGAGAAAGTATGCAACTTCTCTCCTCAGAGACATTAGTTTCGCAGTATACCCTGCATGCAGAACTTAGCCTTCAGGTTTTCAATTTGTTTTATTTTGCTGTTTCCCAGGGAAGACAAAAGTGACTTTAATTAGTGCTATGAAAATAGGAAAGCTAATTTAGCCTTACAATGGGTATAGCACATTAGCAATAGCCCTCAATGAGCTGATGATGAGGAAGCGATAATGGACAAAACTTGCATCAGATGCTAGCATGAACTGGCTAGCTTGGCTGGGCTTAGCTTGCTTATTAAAATGAACTTTCACAGTTATTGCCATTTAAGCAAGTAGCAAAACTGATTAGCTTTGCCAATTACTATGCACATAACACTAGACACTCGTTTTTGATACGTTTTGAATGACCTTGCGAGCAATAACAGAATTAGGCATGACATTTTCTAGATGTTTATTACAGTGGTAAAGCTAAAATAATGTGAATGACCGACTTACATCAGCTGCTTTACTGATCACACTGTCCATTCAGTATTGCACAATATTGTCTATGATGATGCATTTTAGATTAAAGTTATTTACCTGTTCGTGTTTGCCTGTCAATTCTCTATACGGCTGTGATTGCAGGACACAGAATTGCTTGTAAACACAAAAGCTTGACCTCTGACACAAAAAGGGAAGGAAAACCTGATGTCACCAGTAACCATGACGATAGCTGAATATGTCTCTAACAAATTGCACATTTCTATTTTGGTTTATCTTGGGCGCTGCTGCACTTTGTGTCTACAGTCTGCAAAACACTTGAGTAAAGTGACCCTTACATTTCCATAGTAACAGCTATAATGAGGCCTCATGAATTTCAAAGAAAGCAACAGTGATTTATTAAACGGCTGAAATTAGGCTGTTTACTCTGATAGGTTTCATTATATGCTCAGTATTTCTGGTTGGACTTAGCACCATGTAGCGCATTTGAATGCAAGAGTCTAAACATTCTAAAGAATACATAAAAAAACCCCACAATTCTGAACATTATATAATGAGTACTAAATTATATATAATACTATTTCTTAAAAACACAAAAATTACTTAAAAAGCTTCTATTGGAAATTGGCATCACATCACTTATATTGTGCTACTCTCATCAAGAAGATGCAGTATAAAAAAGAGTATCTACAATATTTCTCTTGAGATGGTTGCATTATCTTTCACTGGATAGATTTAATCTTCCCTCAACATGAAAGAGTCAAAATTAATTGACCCCTAACAACTGAGCACGTCCTTTTGGGGAAACAGGACTGAATCAGATCTCAAAAGGTGCCATATTTGTCTCGTTTCTTACCTGCTGACAGGAAAGAAAAAAAAAACAAAGTGAAAATTGGACACTCGGAAATCATGTACTATACAGGCACAAGGTGTCAAGTAATTTGCTCATCTATTCTAAAAGCGAAAATGCTGTGCGATGTGAAAGGAAGTCTGTCTGTTAGCATTTCCATCTCAGCAAGAGCTAACAGAGACACGCTATCCAACAAAACCCCTAGGTTAAGCATAGAAATCAAGTCAAGATTCTTGTATAAAAGATAATACATACATATGTAATGGAGACCAGCTGGTGGATGCTGTCCAGATAAACCTCTCTCCCATGATCTCAAAGCATTATTTGATGCTAGAGGTCATGGTCTTTAGCATCCCTGTTAGCATGCTCACTTTCCATGCTGGAAACGCTGGTTCATATCTGGCTCTGAACTGGAAGCAGGGGCGTAGCAGCCAATTTAAAAGTGGGGGGGACCGTATAGTGATGTGACCCAAGGGTGTTCATATAGTATAAT
>JAUMHE010000079.1:6718552-6740931 GCA_032359235.1 Enteromius mattozi
AATACGGGCGGAAATATTGGCGCTAGGTCAAAAAAAGTGCGGGGGACAGAATCACCTGTTTCTAAAAGTGAGGGGGATGTCCCCCCCCCGTCCCCCCCGGTTGCTACGCCCCTGACTGGAAGGGTTACACTGGTGCCGTGACCCGGATTGGAAGTGAGGTTTTTGTCAGAAACCCCAGTTTGAATCGAGTAAGGCAAGTATAACCGGAGGAATTATACCTAAAATGAAAAGCAGGGCTGTCACGATTCCTTGATTCAATTCAAGTACTTGATTTAAAAAAAAATCATCAACTGTCGAGTGACCGGCAAAATACTGGAAGTGGCGCATTTCATGAACGCGAATCCATAAAACGCATTATTAGACCGTTTTCCAAGGCCCATGATGTATTAAACGCATTTAAATATCATAACAAAGCATAATGCTAGTAAATTCACAAATGCTATGATTCAGTTAAATAAATATATACAATACAGGTTTAATATATGCGCTTTATTTACATGCGCTACACTAATTATTATCATTTACACGTGGAGCGTCTCAAATCTCTGCATATTGTTGTGAGTTTGGCTTTATTATAGCGTTCATCTGGGACCACCGTGCACTATTCCATCAGATTTTTAGGTTAAACCATTTTAAAACCTGTGCTAACACAGGAGAATATTCTCAATATGCTACCTGTCCATCAAAATAATTTAGCAAAATAAAAAATTAAACCTTTTCTAAGTTTACACGTTTTGATGTCCACATATTGAGAAAAAAAACATGAATACTTGCTTTTAATACTTTATTTTAACTAATTATCATTGTCTCATTGCTATTATAAATGTATTTAAAGTGATTATAAATACTATTGTTCGGTAAGGTCTATTTTTTACCGCAAAAATGTATTATAATTATATTTGATTAATCGTCAGAATTAAAAAAATATTAGTCCGTTACCAAAATAACCGCTAGTCACAGCCCAGCTAGTTTGGATGTGAAATATTGACCAATGTGATCATGGACTGACAGGATTTTGCTTATTTGCAGTTTAATATTTTCAATTTCAAGACTTTCAAGACAGCTATACAAATGGGAAAAATGTTACATATTTGCACCATTTGGCTCATTGCATCTTTCCCGGAACCACTCCAGTCTCGTAAAGCTAATATGTCTAGCCATTCTTCTTGTGTAAACTTTGAGAATGCTGTATTATGTACATAATGCTTTACATAGTAATTGGCTGAAGTGTTTGTAACATTGATTGGCTTATTTCAGCGGGTAATGAGTCAGTGCATACAAAGGCTGTGCTTAGTTGAATAAGCCTCCAGCAGTGAACAGTGAGCGTTTGCTGTTTGTTTAGACCCTGTAAGCTTTGAACAGGGATCCTGCTGATTTGTTCCGATTGGAAGCGGCTGTAGGTACAGATCAAGAGCGAACATGCTGCTTTTGCTCGACAGTCTGGGTTGGGAGAACTCAGACTGAAGTGGAAAAGAAAGGGCAGAAGGTTAATGCAACTGTTTAGAGCATTTATTCACAGTGAGCTCTTGAACATGACACAAGAAGAAAAGGAAGTTACGTGACAAGTTTGTGTTGAAAACAGTGTGGTGTAAACGTTTGTTCTACCGGAAAGAAACAGTGAATTTCCATGTTTCGATGCTAGCAATATTGATGTAAGCAAGATAAGCTATGAGCAAAATAGACATTGCATCTCAATTTTTTCACACTATCCATTATAGACATAACTGCAATTATTTTAATTCTATGAGAATTGAGAAATACACACCACAGATATAACAACAACATCACAAAGGAACAATATAGTTGGAATTACCTCTAGAATGACTATTTTTTCAGCTGGTGAATCCGAATCTGCCAATCAGAATCAGAATTGTTTCTCTTGTCGCTTCAGACGTTTGTTCTATTCGAACGTATGTGCCCTGAGAAGTGGACATCACCGGATATTCCACCATGATTCCAGTTCAAATCGAACTTATACGTTCCATTCAAAGTGCACTGAAGTGTGCGAGACGCAATTTAAATCATATCCATTTATGTACAGCGCAAATCTGTGAATGAATGTTCCGAAGTGAAGTAAACTTTAACGGATTTCCCCTGATCAGGGAGTAGGGAGCCATGAACACTGTGTAGGGACCATGTCGATCAGAACACAGTTCATGCACGGAGCTCTCTTCTAGTGAGCTGATTATTAGAATCAGGTGCGTTAACAAAGAGAGACATGCAAAATATGTAGAGCGCTCCCAGATAGCACACGTACGTCTGCAAGATGTCTGTTAAAGATCTAGAAAGCACCTGCTGTCTACAAACGTCTGGCAGACGTCTTTCAGATGTCAGTTTTACATACATTCTGAATCATAAACATCTTAAAGACATCTAATAGATGTCTATTTGACATCTAAAAGGAGAGGTCCAATAGACGTATTGCAGATGAGCAAACAACCTAAATAATACGTCTTGCAGATGTAAATGCAGACATGAAATAGACATCTCCTGGATGTACGTGTGCTATCAGGGGTGGGATTGAGAATTGTTGCATTATGGGAACAAAGTTCTTATTGGTCTCAACCAATGAGAGTTTAGATAAGGATTTTGTTTTAGAGTTAAAAAAATTATGCTAAAACAAACCTTAACTTTGTTAACCATGCATCTAGTTTTAATATTTGGGGTTACGGATTAGGATTAAGGCCTGTATGCTTGAAGCTAAACAGAAGAACCAACTGTTTTCATATCATTTGGAACAAATCTTAGAACTGAGTGGTGAACACCTTTAACAATTATTGGTCGATGGTGATTATGTAATAGGTAGGTGTGTTTTGGTGCTCCACCTTCTTTTCTGGTTAATTTAGTCTGTTTAGTAAAACTGTAACAAAGTCTGAATGCATGAACAAAGTAGCAAAGACTGAACAAAGACTGAATGCGTCATCCCTGGTTGAGTCTGGGGGCAGCTATAAAACCCACAACCTTCTTTATAAACCATTAAAACATAGCCCTTTCAAGCCATGAAGGTTGAGCGCTTCCCTGGAGCATGACAGCACCGTGAGACTAGAAGTAAGAGGACTCTGATACACTAGCTATGCCCAAAGCCACCAATGCGTGAAAATCCGCTAAGCTGCTTAATGAGGGAAGATACCCGGATCATCAGCCGTAGACCCACAACAAAGGTACACTGGAACTCAGCAGCCCAGATGGACTTGAGCAAAAGGATGTTTTTATTTGTTTGCGACTCATTTTTTTGGCCTGCTTTGCATCCTGCAGTACTTTAAAAAGCTATTAGCAGCTAAAGACTCAGCAACCATCTGCACAAACATCATTATCTTGTTAAATGCGGCTCTTGCAAAGGCTTAGCAGACCTTGTGTATTCATCAGTTTACCTACTGGAATGACAAATGAACTTAAGAATAGGAATTAACCTTAGCACCGACTCACAATGCTAATATGGCAACTGGATAAACACATTTCCCAAATGAGGACTACGCCGGAGGAGCGCGAGGATAGTTGCCTGTCACAATTTTTCAAAACGCTGTCGGTTTATGGCAAGGAACACATTCAGAAAGCAAATCCGGGGGAATCTGGCAATTCAGATGCTATTAGCACACTTAGCTTCAGTCAGCGAAAAAGTTCTTGGATGAGATGCTTAATATTTATAGAGCAAAAAAAAAAAAAAGAAGAAGTGGGCTTACACTTCTTCAAATTCGTATCGCTCCCAGAATAGTAACTGGTTCAGAAGAAAGCTCCACAGTAAATCAGGAATGTGTTTTTGCAGTTGGAAAAATGCCTAGGTCATCTTAAGAGCAACACTAACTAGATTCCACAGCTTGACGTCTAATGAGGACAGTGTGCCCTTGGAACACCGGGAGAGTCTAGCACATGCAGATCAGCCGGGCAGAAAGATCTCCCACTACAGCTGCGAAACTAAACTAGCTTGGAATTTATTCAAATCAAAGTAGCGCATGGAGTTTCAACGGTTAAACTGTCCAAATACATTTAAAGGAACATTCCACCCAAAAATGAACATTTAACATAATTTTAAACCCAAACACTGTTGTTTCTTAATACGGGCACACAGAAAATGGCTATACTGCAATGAAGAAAAACCACAAATGAAGATACTTTCATTGAAACCTGTACTTGGTTGACAGCACGTTCTGATTTTGCCAAGTTTGATGTGTCCCTAGGTCAACATATTTTGTTGACCCTGGAACAACATTTTAATGCAAAAATATAGTCTTGACCATATCTCTACACTTAAACTACCTTTACCCATGAGTAATGCCTACAATCAGAGGAAATGATAGATGACTGACATTGATGTACAAGCACCAAACACTGATTGTAAGCCTAAACTTCACAAAAACTGTAAACTGTTTCTTCAAATCTGATTAGTTCATCACAATGTTGCACTAGGTAAAATCAGGTTAGCGTGGTTGGCATGGGAGAACAAACCTCATTGGTTCTTGCGCACCAAGCATGAGCTTTTTCATGATTTCAGTGAATTTGCATCGATTATAGTTTATATTTGCATAAAAGCCTAAATAAAATCTATTCATCAATAAACCACTCAATTTATACACACAAACACACACATTATAATATTTTTGCAGACTTTTTGGTGGAATGAACCTTTGATGGAGGGATGTAATATATATTTATTTGTGTTTTGAAAATGAATGGAAGTATTTTATGTGACCCTGGACCACAACATCAGTCATAAGGGACAGTTTTTCAAAACTGAGATTTAAAAATCTTCTGAAAGTTGAATAAATAAGCTTTCCATTGATGTTATGTTAGGATTTTTAAGATTTGGCTGAGATACAACTATTTGAAAATATAAAAATTGAGAAAATCAAATTTAATGTTATCCAATGAAGTTCTAAGCAATGCATATTACTAATCAAAAGTTACGTTTTGGCATATTTACAGAAGGAAATGTACAACATATCTTCATGGAACATGATCTTTACTTAACGCCCTATTTTTGGCATAAAAGAAAAACT
Organism: Enteromius mattozi; assembly: GCA_032359235.1. Classification (NCBI taxonomy): domain Eukaryota; kingdom Metazoa; phylum Chordata; class Actinopteri; order Cypriniformes; family Cyprinidae; genus Enteromius; species Enteromius mattozi. Next base: position 6,723,547 of record JAUMHE010000079.1, read on the forward strand.
ATTGTATGACTTCAAAAGACATCCGGCTTTTTTTTTTTTTAACTGAAACTGTCCTTTTATGGAAAAAGTAACATGTAAGTGAGTAAATAATGACAGAATTTACATTTTAAGATGAACTGTCCCTTTCAGAGCCGTGCTCATAGAAGCATTTGGCCTCTTTGAGGGGAAACTGTTGATCTCAACAGGGTGCTTTTTCATTAAACAAGTAATTCATTTTTAAATTGTATGTCAGGATGAATAAAACTCTTTGATATTGCATGACTAACACCTTGTTCTGTTGCATCTCCGTGCTCTTCTGAGTCTTGATCTCGCCTGTTTATTAAACGTGAGAATCATAGCTCCGTACAGGAGCAGATACAGGAATATTTACAGTGCAATGTCTCGCTCCTCAGTGCGAGGATGGAACATCAAAGACCTTGAATCTGACATGAAGAGATAAAGCAGAGGTAGTTGGAGATACACGGAGTGTATGAATTATTCACCACACACTTCTTGTGAGCCAATGGCCCGGTAAGAATCTGGGTCCAGTTATGGAGGGAAAGAGAAAGATTAAACAAAAATAAATAAAGAAATGTTCGCCGCGGCAAACAAGCCGCTGACAAATCTATCCTGGCTAAACCAAACAACTTCAGATTTTATTAATACACATAAAATAATCTGTAATTTGTAAGGCCTTTGAAGGCCCTTTAAAGGATTAGTTGACCCCAAAAAAGAAATTCTGTCATTAATTGCTCACCCTTATTTTGTTACAAATGAGAATGCTTTTTTTGTGCATAAAGAAAAAAATGACTTTATTCAACAATTTTACTTCTTCCATGTACAATGCATCGTTGCAGTTGTTATTTTTGTTTTCTTTGCATAAAGAAAGATTTATAACACTACGATTGAACCACTGATGTCACATGGACTATTTTAACGATGTCCTTACTACCTTTCTGGGTCTTAAACAAATCAGTTCCATTGCTGTCTATGCAGGGTCAGAAAGCTCTCGGATTTGATAAAAATATTTTAATTTGTGTGCCAAAGAGTAAAGAGTGAACTTTCAGTTTAATGATCACTCGTTGTTGATCTTTAAAGGGTTAGTTCTGTCATTAATTACTCACGCTCATGTCGTTCCAAACCCATAAGACCCTTGTTCATCTTCAGAACACAAATTAAGATATTTTTGATGATATCAGAGAGCCACCTGACAGCAATACTGCAATATAGACAGCAATACTGAAATTATCCAGATTCAGAAACATAGCAAAAACATCAGTAAAACAGTCCATGTGATCAGTGGATCACCCTCACTTTTGTGATGCTATGAAAATACATTTTGTGCAATTAAAACAAAAATAACAATTTACTTATCTCCCATGACTTACATCTTCTGCCATTTTAGAGTATCTTAACGCGGCGTATATGCAAGCTTTAATGTATTTGACCTAATCAGCCTTGTTTACATCCAGGTGAAAGCACGCACATGTGCGTAATCTGCGGCTGTTTGCGCCTAGAAGAAAGCATACGCTTACGGAGCAATGTTCTCTAAAATGGCGAGAAAAGTATATGGAGAGAAAAGTATTTGATGTTATTTTTGTTTTATTTGTGCAAAAAAAAGTATTCTCGTATCGGTTGATCCACTGATGTCACATGGATTGTTTTACCGATGTTTTTACCACATTTCTGGATCTGGGATCATTTCAGTTGTGTTGGGGTCTATGGAGGGACAGATGGCTCTCTGATATCATCAAAAATATCTTCATTTGTGTTCTGAAGATGAACGAAGGTCTTATGGGTTTGGAACGACATGAGGGTGAGTAATTAATGACAGAATTTCCATTTTTGGGTGAACTAACCATTTAAGGTATAGTTCATCTATAAATGTAAATTCTGTCACCATTTACTCACTTTTATGTCATTCCAAACCTCTTGGTCACTATATACGTACATTGTATAGGACAGAGCAGCATGAACATTCTTCCTACAGAGAATAGAAAGTCATGTTAGAACAACATTTTTTGTGGTGTATCTAATGGCAAAACCCCATAAGAATGCATAATCTGTAACAAGAACAACTGTAAAAGATAAGACCAATACAATGGTATTACCGATCCCATTCAATGTTTTTAATTGACCACTTGTTCGGTAAAGAATATAATACAATGACAGAACTAGAATTCATAAGAACATCAATAAATATTGGATAACACACATGGACCACATTCACACAGCCTGACTCGGGTCATCCAGGTGAAGGAAATGCTTTAAAATAAACAACACCGGTATCTCAATGTAGAAGATGGTGTTTGATGTTTGTAGTGTTTTCTGCCTAGCGTCGGAGAACTGAGAGTTAGCCTGTGTGACTGAGGTCCAGGGACTCTAAGCAACAAACACATCCAGATTTCATTTTAAAAAAGTGAAAAATAAATAAATCCATACATAAAAAATGAGAAGAAAACATCAAGAAGTGAAAACAAAGTCTGTACATCACCGAGCCAGGGAGTGGTGTCAAAAGATTTTATGCTTTTGTCGCAAGGTTGTTTTGCTACTGCCAGAGGAATGATTTTACTGCTTGTAACAGCAGGGAATGCTGGGTCATTAATAACGACGGGACGCCCTTCAAGCCAATGAATAATAAACAAACAGAAATAAGAGCTGTAACTGTAAATATACAGGAAAAGTCTCACATGCTTGGTTCTGAAATGTAAACGAAAATTCAGATAACAAAAGTTGAGGAACGTCAAAGTTAAAATGCATATTAATCGTCTTCTAAAAGGTCCTCTCCAACAGCGTTAACTTCAAATAAACGAAGTGTATGACAAAGTCGTGTATAATGATATGACAGCCAGCCGAGTTGGAATTTACAGATAAGATTATGTGCCAATAGAGATATTTATGAGGTCGGAAGGGCGGACTATGAAAGCATGGTTTGGGTGAACAGGGAACGCCGGAGGTTCGGGTTAAGTATACTAAGTAGCTGTGATTTTCAGAACAATCCACACTGCCACTGGCATCTGAACTGGCTTCTTTGTCATGATAATTCCCTTTCTGACACCGTCCAATCAAAGACATTTCCAGTAGATGAAGATAATGCACTAAAAATTCAGACGTGCTATTCTTGCCTCGATAGTCCGGAACGTGATGATGGATGTGGCTTGATACCTGCAGTCCTGATTAAACAGAGACAACCGTGCTCCTGCCTCACCTCCGTAGCTTCCTCTTTACCTCCAACAATCATGTAAATATGAAAAGAACAAGGTTAACGTCTCGATACAACATGAACATTTTTATCAAAATGGAAAAACGCCATTCTCGGTAGATAGCAAACAAACCGTCGGAGGCTATAGCGAGAGTATTTTGCATATTCTTCTTGCGAGAAACTCGACAAATCCAGCTGAATGAGTCATGCAAACAAGCCTAAATAAGACTATGTTCCATGAATGTTACTACAAAGGGGTGGCGCAGCTAGCGTAACAACCTCCGGGACAGCGATTGCTCTGTGGCAATTAGTCAGAAAACTTGCCACAAGAAAATCCCGCAGCTGCCTCTTATAGTTCCTCAGAATGCCTGCCAAAAGACAGCTGTGAACATTCTTTGTTTAGAGATTCATTTTTATAATCAAGGCTCGCAATTAAGTTGCCACATTGTTAGCCATCTGCCTTCCTTCGCTAGCCTCAGCTGAGGGCTGTAAAGAGCTATTAGTGTGATATAGAGGTACATTAGCGGCTAATATGGATTATTAGGATCCTGGGTATCAGAATGAGACTCCAATTTTGACAGACAAATCGCATAACACGGGTGCACCTTCTGTTCAATGAAAATCATGCACGGCATTAGAATGAATTGCACAAAAACCTGCCCAGAAAAGGTCATTATTCACCTCAAAATCCAAAGAATTTTTTTTTTAATTTTGCTTTGAGGATGTGGATCTTGTTTTGCATTGTGACATTATTTTCAAGAAAATTAACCACTCTGAAATTACTATAAACTATAAAGTAAATAATATACAGTCTCTTATTTTTTTTTAATACTCAGAATAAATTATCAGCACACACACATATGTGAATAATGAAAAAAAGCAAAATTGATATGTTTTTGTGAAATTTACTACAAATGTGTGCTGCTCCGTTTTTGACTGATCTTCTAAATTTTCAAAAAACGCTTTCCCCCCCAAAATAATTTTAAAAAACCCCACCCTTTTCTTGAAGTCAATTGCTTCTTTATCAAAATAAGCGCCTATAACCTCAACATTATTTAAGTTTCTTGGAACAAAAAGATTAATTGATTAGATATTATGACTATTTCATCCTTGAATTCTGGGCTATTAAAAAAGGTGGATAAAGGTAGAGAAGGAAAGAAGACGTTGAAAAGAAGTTGGTGGAAAACGGTGCTGCGTTTGCAATCTTACTGCGAAATTGAGTAAGGAACAGCGAGAGATAAGCACAAACCCCAGCATTAGAGAAATACGCTGTAAAAAAGAAAGAGTCTGCCCTTTTTTAAGGTAAAGAGAATAGTTGAGAGGCCAGAGAATAAGGAGCCTCATTTTTGAGTCAGCTGTCGCAGTACTGTTTGAAAAACAGGACACGCACCTGGTAGGGAAGCAAAAAAAAGCGCGCCTTTGGAAACCACAGTGAGCCCAGGCCACATCTTTCGCTCTGAGGAGAACAGAAGGCCAAATGCTGCCTCTCAACTGGCTTTCTTCTGCATGAGCCTTTGCTTTTTAACCTCCTGATCTTCAGTGCTGGAGGTATCCCTGCCTCTGAAATTTACCCATGAGCACTTTTAACATCTAACCCGTATGTGATATCGCACCATCTGGATTCTTTGTTTTCGTCCTCACCCCACCCATGGGAATCCATCCCTGTTTTATTCCTTTCTTAAGTGTGCTACTTCGAGAAGCTAATTATGGGCATAGCTGCGACCCCCAAGGCTGTTAAAAGTACCTTGTCACTGGCTCGGTTTGATGTGGCGTATATGTTGTCGAGTGCAATTAAGACCAGCAAGTCGAACCTCTCTTTCCGTTCCTCTAATTCTCACTCTTTTTCTCGCAGACAGCCTCTGACAGGACAATTTCTCCTCTGTGGGTAAGAAAGTGGGAGATCATGACACAGGCCATTAATAACAGATGGAGGGACCACAAGTAGGGGGGATTTTACAGAGGTACGTTTGATCTAATATTGTCAAGTCATTCAAAGTCAGTACCTGTGAAAGACAGAAAACCTTTACTTGAGGCTCGAAATGCATCTTCGTAACCACTAGCTGTTTAAGAACTTAAAGGAATAGTTTGACTCCAACAATTAAGTTATTTAACCACATGTCATTTCAAACCTGTATTATGTTCTTATATCAGTGGAGCACAAAAGTAGATGCTTAGTAGAGTGTCCAAGCTGCTCTTTTCCAGTGGAGCACCGTAAAAGTTTCATAAAAGTGGTTTGCATGACTATAAGTGTGCTATATGCATCTTCTGAAGATTGTTGATAAGTTTGAGGGAAATGCAAGATTTAAATGTCATGGAATGTAGTTTTAAGAGTTTTTTAGGCAAGACTGTGCTTGTTTAGATCTAAAATAGTTCTTAAGTGACGTTTTTGAATTAGTAAAAGAGCTTTGGGCTCAGCTGTCTAACTGTCAAACTTTGATTTGAATCCGTGGAGGAAGGAGTAGTTCTGTACAAAAGATGTTTTTTTAAAGACACTCCACTGTTGTTTCTTATGTATTTATACACTCGACATAAGAAATAAAATCGTACGGGTTTGGAACAACAGGCGGATGGTTTAATTTTTGTGTGAATCGTGCAGGTTCTACACAGAAAACCCAAAATACTCCACTGCTGAAGGTATTTGATAAATTTGTGTGAGAAAAATGCAAAATTTTTATAATTATTAGCAGAAAACTGCACTGACGTGGATCTGAAATCTCGTTAATCACTAAGAATTGACATCATTGAAACATCACATTTCTATGAAAGCTATGATGGAATAATGACTTTTAATACAATTTCAGTCGGTTTTACGCACAAATCTATCGTACGGCTTCAGAAGACGTCGAATAGTGCACTACTACTTTTATGGTGCTATTTTTAAAAATTTGACAGCTCCTGCTTCCAGTCACTCGTATCCTTTGTTTAACATAAAATCATACAGGTTTGCAACGACATGAGCGTGATTTAATTTTCATGTAAAATCCAGACGAGCACCACTCCTCTCAACTCAAAACACACCAATACTCAGAAATACGGTATAAATTAAGTTAACGTCTTACAAAGAGCAAACCAACGTCGAAACGGTCAAGAAATACAGCATAAACCAACCAATCCCAAACATTTCCTGGCTGTTTCGATTTGATCCTGTGTTTTGAAATGAAATACAATATTTACATGTTGTACCAACCCACCCGCTCAATTAATGCTTATGTAAAAATACATAAACAGTTACCTAGAGTGTTTTCTACATCGAAGGTACGAAAGAACTTTCATCATGTTGGATCCACTAAAATGAGATGTAACATTAACGGATAAAGAGATGGAAAAGTGAAACTGTTATAGTCCTTGTGAGGTCCAGCAGTGCCCCTCTGATCATAACGGGGGGTAGACTGAGCCAGACGAGAAGGGGGAAAGGTGAAAGGCCGTCGGATATCAAAGATAAGGAGGTTTAGGTGAAAGGCTGGCGGAGAGGAGGGGATTATTTGGTTAGAAATGGCCGTGACCCTCCTGTTGACCTCGATGACCTCCTGAACCGTGCCTCTTGTGCTTTCTGCGCTCGTGGTGGGACTTGTGGTGGTGGCGTCTGTAGCGGTGAGATCTCCTCGCTGAGGATACAAGAAAAAAAAAAGAAAAGAGAATGATACTGGCCATTTGGTTCTTGAGATTGACATTTAATGAATACAGTTGGAATACTCACACTTCGTACAGATGATCTTGGGTCGGTCCCATTTGCCGTTGGCACGACACTTGATGGTGGGAACGTGGCGCTGGAGGAAACTGTCACCGCACTGGTAACGCACCACAGAGTGTATGTCATAATGAGAACGCTTCCGACCAATCAGGAAAGCATTGTCCACGGTGGGCGGAGCTCCACATAGTACTGCAGGAAAGAAAATGTATGGTTATGAAAATGTAAATACAGTACATCTTGTATAAACATACTTAATACATGTTCATGGAAATTATGTGCCATTATTGAAATACTGGCTGATTTTCTGATGCTGTAGCTGATAACCAATAACCAATGGCTGTATTATTTTGTATCAATTAAATAAAAATAAAACACATAAAAACTAAAATCAATCATTTTACGTGATACAAAGTCAATTCAGACATCATTTTGAAAATAGATATTCATTTAGAAATTTGTTGAAGATTACATTTAACAGTGTAATGAATTTTTTTTTTAAAGTTTTTAAAGCTAAACAGTTAAGGGTTAGACAATGAGAAAGTATATATATTTACATATATATATATACACACACACATGTAAATATATGTTAATATTTTAAATATATATGTTGTATGTGTGTGTATTTATATATACATAAATCTCTAATAAATAATTAAATAAAACATGAAATCATTTATAATAAACATATTTATAAAACAAATATTAATATAAAAAAAATGTTTTTTTTTATTTTTGTGTGAATTGCACAGAATATGCTCAATACAAAATAAAATAAAATTCCTGTTTTTGAAAGATCCAATCATTTCCCACTAGACATTTTTCACTGAATACACATACTAATCCTGCATTTTACTTAATTCATAAAAAAATGAGCTTGAAGGGCTCTTTTCTCTTGACATATCAGGTATGGTGCATGAAAAAAACTGCTGTAGTCAGACTCAACCCTAAAGCGCCACACAGTCTAGTGACACACTCTTCTCCAGCAGTGCCTCACTGTGACATTTATCTAATTAAACTGATTCAAAGAGCTGCAGTTCCCCTTTCTTTCATTAGGTGGCGCCCTCGGAGCTGAAACTCAGCGTATCGCTTGACTGAACATGCAGGAGTCGCCTATTCTTTTGCTGGGGTGGGCCAGTAAACACCTCAGGGAACCAATCGGGACGCAGGCACAAACAATTAGCCCGTGGTATACGGCTCCCGGTACATTCATACGCTCTGAACAGCAAACCCATAATCCAAAGCTGCTCACTATAATCACCTCAGCTTGTTCATTTGCAGCAGAACATCATAAAGCTGACCTGTGATTTGAGTGTTTAATGTCTTCACTTCGCCACACTTTATGGCCTTGGCACTTGAGCTTTTCCCCTTCAAGTAAGATTTTCTTTATCAAATGCTGCAGAGCAAGTCGTACCATTAACCTCCTTGCAGGATTTCACAGCTTTTCCAGAACCGAATCAATTCTGGGAAGAAACTGCAGGTTATCTGTCGCTCAGGAGGGGCAGAAATTGCCACCTAATCAGTGCCAGTATGAGCTGGAATTGATCTGGGAAGTCAGCGGCTGCTTGTAAGCCTGATGAGTTTTGTTGTATGTGTGGTTTTTTTTTTTTTTTCTGGTGAGGAGCTTCTTTGTCTGGAGAGAAAGAGGTATGACCTTCTAGGTTGAGGACAGGAGGCAAATGTCACCCTTAAAAACATTCGCTCCTGCACTCAGCAGCTGTCCTCAATCCACACAAGCCGAGCTCTGATTCAGCAATAAATCATAAATAAATAATAAGACCATAAAATCAATACTCAATCATGGACACACTGTATGCCTAGATACACTGGCCTCAAAAAGTATTCAGGCAACTAAGCCATACTTAAAAATGTATGAATGTCACTTTATGCTATATTCGATTCTAGATCTTTAAAAAATATATATCTGGGGGAAAAAAACAAAAAGTTAAGTTTTAGTAACAGCAATAAGTAACAAATAAATGTTATATTATATATCATAAATTAAATATATTTTATACTTATGGTTAATAAACAAACAAAGAAAAATAAATTAATAAATAAACAGAAAATAATTAACAAATAAAATATATTTATAGTTTTTTAACAAAAAAAAGTTTTTAAATATTAATTAAAAAATAAACACACACACACACAAAACAAAAATGTGTATAAATGTGTATAAATTAATTATTAATTAATTAATTCAGTAATTAAATATAGAATTGATTGAATTTACTATAAATAATTATAATGTAATTATATTTTACTAATCAAATAAAAACTTTTTTAATTATGTATACTTTTAAAACAAAATAAACGGTTAATATATACAAAAATTAACTAAAATAATAAATGTAATATGGATTTTATTAAATTAATTAATTTGATCAATTCTGTAATTAATTATAAAAAGATTTATATTTTAGGTTGCAGTTACATTAATGAATCTAATAAATAATATATTTTACTTATAAACCTAAAATATTATAAATATTAAAATATTACATATAAATTCTAAATGTTTACATTTCCCTTTAGATGTGAATCTATGCGTTTATATAGCTTATGTTATATGCGGCAGATAACTTTGCACATATGAAGTGACTGATAACAGATTTCCTATTTGCGTTCTGACTGCAAGTTGAAGCAGTTTTGCAGAGGACAAAGGAAAGAGGTTTATCGCAGTGCTATCATATCGACCAGACCGTGCAGAATGCCCCAGGATGCGTCTCACCTCATTCATACAAATATCAAAGCTGGCAGGCAAAAGTCAAGGTGATTCAATAACACAGACACAGATAGGGGTTCTTCAACTGAGTCAGCATGGCCCTGAGGCTTGTGCTTAACACTCTGGATTCTGGCATCTTCACCTCCAGCAAAACCTGGAGCTCAGCATAAAAACTATTACATCACGACAGAAACATAGCGACTGATATTGCGGAACATCTGTTTAAAGCACATGTGTGAGGTACATTAATATCATGTGACTGTCTATTGCTAGCTGCTCTTAAGGGATTGTATTATTGTATTAAGGCCGGGCTGGAGAGATTGCATGATCAATAGCGCTGACAGTTTGAATGATAGAATGACTGGGGGAGGGCTGATGGACGAGAGGGGACGGCAAGGCAGGTGGTGGGGGTGCTTGGAAATGTTTCCCAGGTGGTCTTGCAAATGACAGCTGGCTGAGCCGTGTACATGTGCCAGCCATAAGACTGTTTGCTCAAATCTGAACAAACACAACATCCATTAAAATCTGCGGCTACTGCCCGGAGTAGCCCCTGTGTAGCTTGTTACAGTAATAATGCTACTGTCCATGTGTATTTGAAGATTTTCTGAGGAGTTATCAACTTCCATCTAGTCTATGTAAAGAGATTGTTTAGTCTAGCCTAGATCTAATAAGGCACTTTGGGTTCACAAGGACCAACTGGAAAACAGGTCCTTCAGAAGATACCTCTCAGGAGGTCCAGACCATGACAGAACAACTCTGGCATTTAGTTTTAATACATAGAAGGTGAAATATAGGCCTATATATATTTAAATATATATCACAATTAATCGCATCCAAAATAAAAAGGTTTTATTTATTTAATATATGTGTGTATACTGTGCATTTATTATACATATATTATGTACATGTATTTATATAATAATGTACATATATTATACATGTTTTATATGTACACATATTCATATAATTTATTTTATATATAAATATATTAAATACTGAAACATAGTTTTCTTAAATATATACATGCATGTGTGTATTTATATATACATAATAAATAAACATACATATATTCTGTACACAAAAACTTTTATTTTGGATGTGAATAATGTTTGGGTTGCCCAGCACTAATATATATATAGTTAATTTTATTAAAATATTTATATTAAAAATGATATTGTATTTGTTTTAGTGCTTCAAATAATTAATTGCATCCAAAATAAACATTTCTGTTTATATTAAAGACAAATATGTTACATATATGTTATATATACTTGATAATTATTCATTATTAATATTTGAATTAAATATTTAGTTTAAATATCTAGATATTTCAGTTCTACCTTGAAATCCTCCCATGTAAGCTTAAACACGTAAGCCAGCCTAACTCGTAAGCTCAAACACATTTTAATAATGAATGGAGTATTAAATTATGAAATGGAGAGCAGGATTTCAATAGGAAGTGAGAAACGTGTTTCACTGGCTCTCAAGAACAGGTCCTTCATGGTCTGGGCCTCCTGAGAGGCATTCTCTGATGGACCTGTTCTCTAGTTGGCCCTTATGAACCCAAGGTGTCTCTTTATATCTAGCTAGGGCAGACAGACCCGATGGATTCTATACCCTCAGTCTGCTTCGTATGTAAATGACCAGATAAAACGAGTCTAATGAGCCCATAGAGGTGTGGGTGAAGCAGATTGCGTCAGAGTTAGACGACTACGAGTGGCTGGAGAGAACCAGTCATGTCCGCTATGTCAAGATCGAAGCTTTGAACACACAGCCCTCCCGAGGACCCACCATCACATCCTCAGAACGAAATGAGTGACAGTTATTGTTGAGATCACTGTCTCATAGCGAAAAGACGTGAGATGACTCGGTGAACGGGGAGCTGGTGAAAATTAAGTCGTACAAACTGACATGACAAGTTCAGAGTGACATAAAAAGAAAGCGAGGAATGGAAGGACTTGGAATATTGATCTTGGTTACAGAAATAGTTGAAGATCTTGCTGTCATTTATTCTCCCTCATGTTCCAAACCTGTATGACTTTCTTTGATTGTGATCAATTGAAGGATGTTGGTGACCTGGTAAAGTTTAGGTTCCCATTGACTTCTATATAGTAGAAGCCACTGGGAACCAAAACGATTTGGTTACCAATATTCTTCTAAACATCCACAGAACAAAGAAAGTCATACAGTTTGAAAAGGCATGAGACACTTTGGGTTCAGAAGGGTCAACCAGAGAACAGGTCCTTCTGAGGACACTCTTTTTAATTAATTAAAAAAATCATTTGAAATTAGTGTCAGCACGTCATAAATAGGCAGCGGTTTTCTGTTGGATATATACACGCTGCTCACGTCTGGTGTAGACAGCATCACTGATTATAATGACTTCTATAGTATTTTGTCCCGCTGCTCATGTCCCGTGTAGACAGTGTAACATTGGTTCTGCTTTGTTTCACAGAACTAATCGTTGCCTGGTTTGTGTAGGCTACATATTTGGGGGCGGGGCTATCAAAATAGGCTCGAGACCCTTTTGGGGTAGGGGCGTGACTCGTTTTTGACTTAAATCTTTACAGTGAATGGTTGAATTATTCACACAAGCAGTCTAAATGAGCGTTCACGAATCAGACTGATTCATGACCATCACATTACGCAAAATAAATCTTGCGTTCCACTGAAGAAATAAAGTCAAATGAGTTCTGGAGGACACGAAAGTAAGTGATGGCACAACAGACAGCAGCACTGCTTTTAATAAAAAGAAGAGATGTAAATGATAGAGCATATGAGGAACATCTCATGAAGATGTGTGAATAAAGTTAACAAAAGGAGGTCAGCACTGGAGGAAACAGTACAGTGTGGTAGAAAGCGAGGCGGTACAGTATTTGTCCTCTTTTCCCAATTCCTCCCCTCTCTCTCTCTTTATTCCGCTCACCTGTGCCTTTCTTGCAGATGTAGGGCAGGTTGTAGTTGCAGGGCACATCGTTCCATTTGCCGTTCTCATGGGCGATCATCACCACGCAGTCCTCTCCGCCCGCAAAGAAATTATCCGGCTGGTTCTCCCTCCAGTTCTCATATTGCTGGAGGAGGAACGGGGATATTTCAGGCCTAAATCCAATCCCATGGCTTTACTAGGTATTTCGTGTACCGTCTTATATATCCATTGCATTACAAACAGGTTTTCAGATATGCCTAATGGGTCTGATATAATATATTATATAAACGTGTTTGGTGCTTAAATGGTTTGAAAACTTCAGACCTGTGCTTTATTTGCATGATCTATCTGATCATACTGCCTTCATTATAATTATCAAGTGATTAGTTGTTCTGTATATTTTCATACTTGTATTAAAATGCACATTGTATTATAAATAATGTATTCAAATTATTACAAAATAACTATATATTAAATGTAATATTTTGTATGTTGATGGATATAAGTATTTAAATAAAATATTTAGTTAGATTTCAACGAAATGTAAATGTTTAATATTTCTAATTAATCTAAAAACTACTTGTTGCATATGTGTTAACTGTATTAATTAAATAACCATTTTAGTTGATGATAGATTAAATACTATCAAAAAAATTACTTAAAAATTAAATACTATAAAATATCAAAATAAATGTAAATTTACATATTTATATTTAAATAACATTTTTTTTATTGTCTGTTTTAAAAATACAAAGGGCAGAGTACATTAAGACAAAAAAAACTAAATATAAAATCGAATTAAATATTAAAATAAATGTTAACTGAAGTTCTTATATTAAATATAACATTTTATTTGTTAATGGATATAAATATGTCAATTAAATATTGAGTTTAAATACAGTAATAATCCAATAAACATTAAAAATACATGAATAAATTAAACTGACATAAAAATGTTATTTTAAAAAATCTAATACTAGTCAAATATTTTATTTCTGTCCATTTAAATATTTATTTTAAAATCCTATTTCATTTATTGTCTACTTTAAACATAATATATATATATATATATATATATAAATGGTTTTCAATTAGTTGATAGATAAAAACTAAATTATAAATCTAATAGAATATTAAAATAAATGCTCATTTAAATTCTTATATTAAATATTTTATTATATTAAATATTTCAATTTTTTTTTTTTGTTTAAATATTGAAATAATCAAGTAAACATCCAACACAGTCTCACGACCAATTTGTACGTATTCGTACAAGGTGGCAAAATCGTGCTAATTCATACAAATTCGTACAACCTCACTCAATTTTGTACAATTTGTCTAAACCCCAATGATGGGTAGGTTTAGGGGCGGGGTTAGCTGTAGGTCACTTGTACAAATTCATACGAATTGGCAACTCGTAAAATACGTACTATTTAGCAAAAATTGTATGAGTGAGGTCGTACGAATTTGTACGAATTAGCCACCTCATAAAATGTGTACGAATTGCCGTGAGACTGGGTTGAAACATCTATTAAAATACACTAATAAAAATGTATATAAAAATGTAAGAAAAACGAATAAAAATTTAAAAATACATGTTCATTTAAAATAATTCTATTAAATGTTATATTTACTGAAATTAAATATTTTGTTTAAATGTGTATATATCTGAGGTAAACATACAATTGAAATATACAGTATTATACAAATTTGTAGACTTTATATAAATTTTACACTGATTGTGCCAGTCTCACCAGATCCATGTTATCAGTCCACTGAAAGTCATCCTCCACCATCCTGTCATTCAGACCAATCCATGTGTTTTCATGGCACAGTCCTGTTTAAAAAGCACAAGACATTTCAAATCGGCATTCGTTTAGAAGTTTACCTCCCAGAACATATTTCAATCACACCATATTTCATATAAAACACAACCAGGATAACCACTGGATTAACCAGGTCAATAGAGTCTTAATGTTATGAAATGCAGAGCTAATGCTTCCCCTTTAAGTGATAGTCTGCTTTATGTCTCCTACAGGGCCACACGGACCCGAATGATGGTGTTATCACAATCACAATTCAAGCTCAAGCCAGAAGCCATCAGATCGTCCCAAGATGCATTTCCGAGGATTTTTTTTTTTTGGGTCTGGCTGTAATGGAATTTCAATCATGGTGTTACTGATTAACATCATTACAGGGCCCATTAATCTTCCTAATGGCTGTGGCCCCTTTATTGCAGGGGTGGAGATGTCCATTTTCAAGGCGATTAAACACACTTTTGGTGAGCGCCGTGTCTCTGTGTGCAGACAGCATGCTGTGAGAGGCCACACCGAGCGTCATTACGCTGGATTTAGGCTCGACTAGAGGAGGCAGACAGGAGGTCAGCGTCCTGCCGCTTTTCTTAGTTATCTGGCTGGATATTAATGAAACTAGGATATGCAAATAGTTTTAGTCAAAGCTAATTAGGTAAAACTGACAAGGATTAGCCACAGATACTGGCCATTTGCGGTTTTATATCCCATGAAGAACAGGGTTCTGCAAAATACAGAATTTAAGAATTGGCCGCATGTCGCAATAATCAAAAATGAACAGCTTTAGTTATGTTATAGCCATGAAATGTGATTTGCTACATGCTATTCGTTGCAAATGATTTTTCAGTAGAGGGACTTTTTTATTTTTTGCAAATTTTCATTGAAAACAAATGACTTGCAGTTGATTTGGTGCTGCAGATTGATGTTAACATGTTTAAAAATAAAACTGATGGTAACTGTGAATAAAAATGGATTTGGTGTCTAAATAAAACCAGAAAAGTACATGTACAAATGTATTTTACATTGTATTTGAGAACCAATTTAATTAATAAAAAATGAATTATATTCAATTATTTATTCATTTATTGACACTGGTATCAAAATATTGGTTGGTATATGCTGTTAATGCTATTGATTTAATTTGATTTGATTTGAAAGTAAATAAATAAAATAGTGCCATAAAATGTATAATCATGATAAATCTCATCCAAAATAAAATTCTTTGTTTACATAATAGTGTGTACTGTGTACATTTATTATGTATATATATAAATACACACACATGCATGTATATTTCAGAAAAATACAATTTCCTAAATAAAAAAGACAATTAATGCATTTAGCAAGGATGCATTAAATTGACTAAGAGTGACATTAAAGACATTTACAGTCTAATGTTAGAAAATAATTTCTGTTTAAAAGACTGTTATCACTGTTTTACTGTATTTTCAATCAAATAAATGCAGCCTTAGTGAGCAAAAACAGTAAATCTTACCAACCCCAAACTTTGGACAGCTAGCACATCTGCTAACAGTTAATATCTTTCAGTGTTTTTGTGACTCTGTCTGGGATGAACCCTGATACTGACCGTTAATGAAGTCCTGCTCTTGGTTGGAATGGATGCTAGCCAGGTGCCCGCTGTGCTCCCTGCAGTCCTTCTCCGCGTCTTCCCACGTGTGTCTGCGGGTGAAGTACCTGTAGCAGTGGCCGTGAAACTTCCTCCAGTTGTGCTCGCAACCCTCAGTGTCTGCCGAGAGAGAAAAACAGAAAAAAGCCTGAGACATTAGCGAAAATGCTACCGGTTAGCATCTAGCGCTCCTTTAACACAACTCGCATAATTAGCATCACAATGTGAGGAAAAAGTTAAAAGATTAGCACCAATTTCTTAGCATTTAGTTAGTCAGGATGTTTAAAAAAACTCATTCAGTGATAATCTCACACTTAGCTACATGCTAGCCTACTTTAGCCCTCAACTTTAGCTCTTTTGAAGTGACACATTCGAGCTTTTTATGTGCGTGTCACTCTAATCCGTGGTTCTGAACATAAGCAGTTTAGCATTAGCAAAAATGTGCTATAATCTATTCAAATCACAACAATCTAGAGAAGTGTCTTCCGCCGCTAAGTTCAGCGGCTAATTAAGCCCTGTCACATCCCTGTCAGAAATGCCTCTTTCTAACCCTCTGGGACTCTCTACCGCATCTGGGTGCATGACAAACAGATAATCTGTACTTTTCTAAGCACGTGCGGCTTCGTACATTTGCATATGTGGGTGAAGGTTTTAGCCATCCCAGACTTCCCATTTCATGAAGCTCCAAGCACTTCTCTGCCTTTTTTACTTCCAGCAAATTCAAAGCGACGTTGGTAAATTGGCTGCTGCAAATTGGCCCGTATTGGGCTCTGTTTAGCATGCAGAACGCGGGGCAGAGGAACAGAATGTACCGCAAGAAAGAATTTAAGGTGCTGCGACCACTGGGTCTGCGTGTCCAAAATGTTAACGTCTACTGTCAAGCACCACACTTCTTCATTTTCTTGATCAGAAAGAAAATGCAATCAGAATGTGCTTTTCTTTGCTATACATACTAGCCTAGATGGCGGTGGTAAACCAGAATTGGGGTTGTTTAGTGAAGTGACTGGTTAAATTGGTTAAGGAGCTGCCACATACATTAAATATTTCTCAGATTACACTAATAAAATTTAATTATTAGCAAAAAAATTATGATTTTGACTAGCACCTCATCAAAATACTGGGTGTTACATGGTACAATGAATTTAATTGGTCCAAAAAAACAAAAAAAAAAAAAAAGCTTTTTTCATTCAAGAGAGCATCTAAATAAACAAAAAACAAAACGGTAGAATCCATCAAAATAAAATAAATTAAGCTTTTACTTTCATTCAAGGGAGCAAATTAAACAAAGCAGTTAAGTGCATCAAAGTAAAATACGAAAAAATAAAAAAAATAATCTGAATATTAAAAAAAAAACATGTATTTGTATATATATATATATATATATATATATATATATAAAATGTTACATTTTAAACCCAAAT
>JAUMHE010000079.1:6759725-6777011 GCA_032359235.1 Enteromius mattozi
GAGAATTGTGTGAAGAGTTTTGCAAAAGTGACCTAAGTATTGAGAAATGTGTCCTAGCGTCTGGAAAAAACTGTAATCAAACATAAACAGCATGACCAGTGTGACTCATTTCCCAAGCAAATGAACCAATTTGAGTGAATCAAATCATAGTGCAACCAGTGCAGTCCGATTTCTGAATGAATGACTTCTGTGAACATTTATTTTTAGTGAATCAATCATAAACAGTATGATCAGTGTAATTCAATTCCCAAACAAATGACTCTTAAGAACCAGTTTGAGTGAATCAAAAGCACAAACAGAACAACCGGTGATTCCTTAATTAATAATTCTTATGAGCAGTTCTTTTAAGTGAACCAAACACACTTAAATATCAATCAGAAGGCTCTCGTTAACTGAAATAATTACATTTTACTAACGTCAGACTAAAAAGAAACCAAGGACTGTTGCAGTTTTCCAGTTCGACAATGAAATATGTTATTTTTTGGTTACTGTTTAATGACTTACCTTAAATGAACATATGTATAAAATGTTAAAGGTCTGAAATTCAAAAGTAATTATTAGTAATCTTAATTTAAATTTAAACTACTAAAATAATTGTTAAAGGAATTTTTAAGCAACCAGAATCAAGGAATAAAGCATTTACTAAAGATTCACATCCCACTGATTTGCAAATCACATCAATGCAATAAATGTTCACCAAAAATGATCATAACCGGTCTGGAAATTGGTTCACATTAAATTACTTGCATCCAAAATGGTACAATAAACTGAGTAAGCACCAAATGGGCCGCTGGGATGCGCACACTACATGATTCATGCTCGATTGGCTTTTCTAGACACACTTACCGACCGGGCGTCCCTTCTTTCCTCTGGAGACCAATAGTATTTTGGCAGCAGCCTTAGTAAAACAAGTGTCCTGAGAGCTGGCTGGACAGGAAGAGAGGCCACACGAGACAAACAGGGCCAGTATTTTGTGCTTAAAACATTGTACAAAACAGCTGAGGGCAGCCTTAGTCAGTCAATCCTGTCCCTTCTGACATTGGCTCTTGAGCATTTTCCTGCAGTTTCTGAGAGCCGGAGTTTGGTGTTGACCAGATTTATGTTTTCAATTTCAGCGGCTGCTGGGGCATTTGTAAATGACGTGCCAAATAAAATGTAAACAGTCCTCCCTTCCCTTATAAATGAGACCTCAAATGCAATCAACTATTTCACGGCCAAATGATCCATCCAGTGCTTTTCATGGGATCAGAATCTAATAACGCTCCGAGAAGAGAAAGATCAATACCACAAAGCAAGGACTCTCTTCCTCAACTTCTCTGAGATGATATTTTAGCACGCTGTGCTTCTGGCTTCAAATAATAATGATTGAAAATGTGAATGGATCTGACAGAGGCTGATTTGCAATGCATCAGCTGTCTGGGATGCAGCACCCCTCTGTCCTCGGTTGTTTGCACCTCCAAGCCTTTGCTCAAAGCCATCAAAGTCTGTTTCTTCTATTTTGTCTGTGTATACAGACATTGAACTCTTGGTTCCACTGCTTTGTGCCAACTCAGAAAGTACAGAATGGGAGGAGACAACTCTAAAATGGCTTGACGAAACGGAGTATTTCAATGTATCAGCATGTTCTATAAATGTTTATATAATTAATTTCATACTTTTCTGTTTGAACAGGCTATATAACTAACCACACAAAATAATTTCATCAGCATGTGGTCTGTATGCAAATAAAGTTCACTACAGATTATATTAGGTATATGTATTAGATGGAATAACAGATAGAACCACAGGATGATGGAACAATAAATAGAACGATAGATAGAACGACAGATAGATAGATGGATAAAGAACAACGGATAGAACGATAGATAGGACGATAGATAGAACGATAGAATGATAGATAGATAGACAGATAGATAGATAGTTAGATAAAGAATGACAGATAGAAGGATAGATAGATGATAAAGAGATGATAGAGAGATGATAGAGAGGTAGACAAAGAACAACAGATAGAACGAGATAGGACCATAGATAGAACGATAGATAGAACGATAGATAGAACGACAGATAGACAGATAGATAGATAGATAGATGGATAGATAGATACTCTAAAATGCCCTAACAAAAAGTGTATAAAGATGAAATGATAGAATGATAGAGTGATAGACAGACAGATAGAATGATAGCTAGAACTATAGCTAAAATTTTAAAACAACAGATAGATAGACAGAGCAATAGAATGAGAAAAGGAGAGAAAGAAGTAAGGATGAATAAAATGATGGATATGTATATGAATCAGTATTTTCTGCTAATGTTTATATAATCCATTTTAAACTTTTCTGCTTTGACCTTCCTCACACAAAACTTTTTCTAAAGTGCTGTAATTCCCTCGAGGAGGAGGAGTTTAGGAGAGCCCTGAAGATGTATGACAATGACAAGACAACCCTGACATTTTCTCAAAGGATTAGAATTGCTGCAGTCATCGACAATGACGTTCCATAAGAATGCATGAAATTCCAAGCTCTCTGAGACATTATTTTATTACTGTTTAACATTTGAAAGATAAATGAAACTCTTTCAGAGAGGCGTGTGTCCTGTTTCTGTTGATTGTCTTCATCGTAATTGCTTTGGCTGTGCGAGAATGGCTTTTTCAGCACGGAGAGCTTTATGGAGTGCGCCCGGGAGTGGGATAATCAGCAAACGAGAGCAGTTGATAAGCAAACAAAAATGAAACAATAATATATAAGCGTAAAAGGACGCAGCACAGCCAAGCCCTTGTAATCTTTTCCTCAAGTTGCTATTACTGAGGTGGCGGTCTACAATAACACGCCTCTGGGAACAAACACTCCTTTCAGAACACTGATGAAACAGAGTCGTCAATTTGCGTCTCAGAAGAGTCTCTTGAGACGCTCCTAATAATGCTAACGTGATGGGTCCTGCAAATTTTCATGTTTTCGGCAGAGTTTCATTTCATTTCATCATAACTTTGGGTTTGCGTCAGGTTCGGGTTTATGATATTTTGTGATACAAATGAATAAATAGATCTAAATTAAGTAATTGTAAAAATTAAAAGTGCTAAAATATTTTGGTCAATTATTACAGTATTTTCTTTGACACATTAATAAATGAATAATTATTCAATAAATAAATTAATAATAAATACAGGTAATTATTTGAAGATGGACTGAAGGGAAGGATTGCAATGCAACAATGTCAGTACAAATCACATCTGCACAATGGGAGCCGGTCACCCGCTGGGAGCCAAGAGGTATAAATGACGACCAGCATTCACATGCATCAATACTGCTCTGACATTTCTTCATTTAAAGGATCTCAGACCACTGACAGCGACTGCCACGCCAAAAGATTGATACATTCAGTTGCTCAAACCACATGGGTGTGCTCCAATCAATAAAAGCCATATCGGTTATTGATAGTTTTGAGACAAATATAGATGTCCATAGACGAGTAAGGTTTACTGCTGTTATAAAAGTTGATTAAGGTTAAAAGGAGACTGTAGTCAAATGTGGTCTGTAACATCTAGGGGTGAAATCACAAAAGAGTTGATCATTTCAGCGCAAAAACTGCGTCCTATTCACTTAACATCTAAAACACTGTGTCATCAGCACTAAATGTAAATAAAATTTATGGTATGGATAGAACCAAAACAAAACCAAAACAAACTTAAAAAATGTAGAAAGATGAAGTGATAGATAAATAGATAGATAGATAGATAGATACATAGATAGGATGATAGATAGAATGACAGAACAATATATAGATAGATAGATAGATAGATAGATAGATAGATAGATACAGTAGATAGATAGATAGATAGATAGATAGATAGATATAGAACGATAGAACGATAGACAGACAGACAGACAGATAGACAGATAGATAGATAGATGGACGGACGGATAGATAGTCTGAACGCTCCTATCTAATCAGGTCAAAGTATTCTCAGTCCTATAAACTGTTTTGGACAAACCTGCCATGTGAAGTTACAAATCAAATTGAAGTTTGGAGGAAAGCAGCTGGATGATTTATTGTGATGGTCTGGTTGAGTTTAAAGTGCCGGGGTTTCGGCTGGGGGCAGCATCTTAGTGAGCTGAAGTCAGGCACTGTCCAAGCCACTGCTGACAGGGCTAGTGCAACAACTCGGGGAGCGTTGCAGAAGCTAATGAGCAGAGGTGTCACAACATTTCAAACTGTTGCTCCTCAGATCTGACAGGGCCTCTGTTCTCTCTCTGGTGTGGGGAGGTCAAACTTGCTCTCAAAGCTGTCTTCAAACATAGAACGAGAGAGAGAAAGAGAGAGAGAGAAAGGTGGGGGAGAGGAAGGAACAGAGCAGCGCAATGTGGCGAAAAGAGAAGCGCAAGAGGAATGGAGTGAGATGCAGTGTTGAAGATTTCCCCACGACCAGATCAGATACTCTAGAAGGCCTGAGGGCTTACGTAGTCAAGGATAGATTTTGTAAACCCCCTCTAACCCTGGCTGTGATGCAATCCACACAGCTTGGGGGATCATGTGGGAATGAGGAGATCTGCCATATTCTCCAGGTGGGGAATCTTCACGACGCACTTTGAAAACCCAACAAAGCTCTAATCAATGCGCAAAATCAGATATTGCTGTCTAACTGGGATATAAATAGAGACAAAAAAAGACACCTCATACTTCCCTCAAAATTGTCAAAATCAATCAGATATCAGCAGACGGATGAACCCTGGATCAGAAGAATAGGATCAAGGAAGCCGTGTAGCACAAATTCTCTCAATCCTGCTCCCGGGGGTCCCGCAGCGCTGCACATTTTGCATAACTTTCTTATCTAACACTTGCTTCAGCTGGCACTCCGTGTTCACATGACTTTTACATGTTAATCACACACATACTGTACCTCTCAATTGACTCTATATTATAGCATGTTGCTAAACTGCAAGCAAAATTTTTTTTTAAAAAACAGTTTTAGAAAGACAGATACAGAGAGATGGACAGACAAACAGATAGATAAACAGAAGACAGACAGATAGTATAGATAGGTAGACAGACGAAGATAAATTGATGGATAGTTGGATAGATGAATAGACAGACAGATGGATAAACTGATAGATAGACAGACGGATAGATAGGTAGACAGACAGAAAGAAAGATGAAAATATAGCTGCGAGCAGAAATTACGGGGCCAATCACTCCAGCGGCAAAATCAGGAGCTAAGCATGACTGAGCATCAGACTAAATGCAACAAAGAGCAATAAAAGCAATTTTAGGATCATTGTGATTGAAATAGCAAAAAAAAAAAATCAGAAATACAGCCTCTAATAATGGGATAAAATGGCTTTTCACTTTTGACCACAAGTAGGTGCTGTCTACTTGAGTACTTTCAGGTCATGGTCTTGATGGTACATATAAAGATTCATAATGATACACCAATGTACTGGTAAAATATAGCATTATATATCGTAATACTCTCTTGTAGTCAATGGCAATTTCATGTTTTATTCAATTATAGCACCACTAAGTGGTGCAATCCCACCAAATTTTGCATGTGTCATTAGAGTGTGCCCATACATATGTGTCTCAAATTTGGTGAAAATATCTCATTTCGTTTTGGAGTTACAGGGATTTTTGTTCAAAAGAAGAGAAATGGGCATTAGAATGTAGCTGGCACGCTATGTTTCTGAATTTCCTATGGTAGTTTTGTGTCGATCGGAGTAACAGTTTCTAAGATATCGCCAAATGTTTTTTTAAGCACTGAAATGCAACGCTGCACAAACATAGGGCAAAACCAGACATGTTTGGTATCGCTGGACTCGGGAACGATTAAGGAGTCTCCCACGAAAATAAATCAAACACACCCAAAGTTATAGCCATGCGAAAATTACATTTTTACCACTAGGTGGCGCTGACTTGAAGCTTCTCAGGCTCCTTCAAGGCATGGTGCTGAACATTTTTGTAATTATTTTTGAAGCAATATGCTAATGCGTTCTTAAGAACAAATTCACAAGCAATTTAGAACAAAATTCAAAATAGCCGACGCCCAAAATGGCTGACATGGGAAAATTGGATATGGTTCGACTCGGCATGTTGCACAGAATCTAAAGAGACCAGTTTTGTGGACAAAGCTTTCAGACGTTATAAGCAAAAATAGCCACTAGGGGGCACTGCGCCGAAACACTGCAGGTAGCCTCAAGTCATGCTTGTTATAACACACGCCAAGATTGGTGTCAATACGCCAAACCATTACTGAGATATAGCTTCACATTGATTTTTGCGCGCTTTTTGTAAAATTCTTTTGCGTGTTATTCGAGAACGGTTGGACGAATTGACTTGAATTCCATAACTTTTTGTCAGCATGGTCAGAAGATTATCTGGATCAATTTTCGTGACAATTCGTGCAATGGCCTAAAAAGACTTCGAAAAAGTAGGTTTTACGAACAATTGAGAATAGCGAAAAAACTAAACCTTATGATTTTTAACATTTGGAGCTCATTCGACTCGGCATAAGCCAAGGATTCAGAGGACAAAATAATTTTGGTTGTGTGGCTTACAGTTCAAACGTTATTAGCATAAATCTTTTGAATGTTTGGACGAGTGGTGGTGCTAGAGAGTTTGAGTTAGAGACTCCAAACTTGCTATGGTTAATGTTAGGACTGTGCTCTATCAGTGTGCAAAATTATACAACTTTCCCGCAAGCGGTTCTATGGGCTGCCATAGACTTGCGGTGGAGGAAGAAGAAGAAGAAGTAGAAGCAGAATAATAATAACGCCAACGCCAACCTTCGGTGCTTGGCCCCTAATGATGGATAGTCAGACAAACAGATAGACGGATAGATAGACAGACAGTTAAACAGATAGACAGATAGATGGATAGATGAATAGACAGAGAAATGGATAGACTGATAGATAGACAGACATTAAGATGGACAGACAGACAAACAGATAGATGGATGGACAGAAAGACAGATGGTTAGACAGGCAGACAGACTGATAGATGGACAGACAAACAGTTAGACAGAATAACAGACAAACAGATGGACAGACAGGTAGAAAGACAGATTAGTTGACGGATGAACAGACAAACAGATGGGCAGACAGGTAGCTGGACAGATTGACAGATGGATAGACAGACAGATGTTAGATAAATACACAGATAAACAGACGCACAGATAGACGGACAGACAGACAGTTAAACAGAAGACAGATGGATGGATAGATAAGTAGACAGACAGAAAGATGAATTGATGGATAGACAGACAAATGGATAGACAGATAGATGCATTGAAGAATAGACAGATTGATAAACTGATGGACAGATGGACAAACAGGCAGACAGATATGGATAGACAGACAGACAGAGATCAACTGACAGACAGAAGATAGAAAGACAGGAAGACAGACAGTTACGTAGAAGGATGGACACAAACGGATAGACACACAGACAGACGGATAGATGGACAGGAAGACAGACAAACAAACAGAAACAGCTAATCCCTATGCAGTGAAACTTAGCAGTCCTTCAGCATCTTTGTTCTTCCGCATGACATCTGTGATAAGTGTTTGTGATTTAACACAGAGCATTGTCAAAGCTCAAAGCACTGGCAAACATTCACGTGATAGCTGTCCTGGTGAAACTGAGATAAGAGAACACCCCCCCGCACACACACACACCCACCCCCGCACCCCAACCCCCATATTTCATTTCCAGAACTCATTCCCAGGACAACACGTCCATCCACCTGCCACAGCGATAAGAGGCTCCAAAACCCAGACACTGACTTCATAGGAAATCAATTTGTCCCCAAATGTACAGTAAATGACTGGGCTTTACAAATTCTGTTCCCATCCTACTGCGGAGGAGCATCACATGGACTATGACTGACATTGCTGAATCAGCATCCAATCACAGGCCAGCACACATCATTTCATCCCCTCATAAGCAGAGTGTTCAGCTGAGAGCATATACACTACAACACTCACACTTGTCACTCGGGCCTGCACACATGTACAGACTCTGTTTCAATTTCCTTGTTTTGTTATATTTTATTCTACATCTCCATCCTCAGTTGTCTCCTGTCTTCTTGACTGTCTTGTCTAATAAAATAAAGGCAAACACTATGATTTGCACAGTAGTGGCTGGAATGCCATAGTCACAGCTTACTAGATTACTTAGTGCACTGTTACGTTTGGAACTATAAGGCTTATAAAACTAGGTTGACAACTAAAAAACAAAAATGTTGTAAAATATTTGTACATACGTAATAAAAGTATGTTTACATATTTATTGTTTCACATTTTTTGTATTTTTTACAATTCATAATTAATGTTCTCTTCTATCATTCATACGTATTTATAGCTCATATTTTATTTTATTTTAGTGTAATTAATTTTTTTCCAAACTGTTTTACAAATTATCTTTGCAAATGTTTTTTTTTCTTTCATACAATTATCAAATGCTGTTCTCCAATTTTGTCTGCCGTTATTGATATTTAAAAAATACTGTTTAAGTAAACATAATAAATAAATAATTATCTGCATTGTTGGTTGGGTACACTTACTTTCTTTTTAATTTGTGTTCTAGATTGTTGGTCACAGACTTTATTTAAATGTTTTTTCATGTATTTGTGAAAAATGTACGATAATAGGACAAAGAACAGAACTAAAGAACAGAATAAAGTTCATTTTTAAAGAATAACTGGGTATTATAATTTATTCATTAAAACTGTATATTTATATAATTATAATTATATATTTCTTTTATTTTAATTCTTAGAAAAAGTTAACTTTTTACTTTCGAACTGATTTTCAAAATATTTTAGTAATTATGGTTTTTTATTTATTTATTTTTACACACAATCCAACAAAATAATTGAAAAATTATATTATTTACTTTCTTTAAATTACTTTTTTAATAAGTAAAAATAACTGAACTCTAGATATTGGTGTGAGCCTTAAAAAAGACAAAGTGGTCCACCAGTTGCAATCCCTAAATTTCAATTTATTGCATCTGACTAGTTGAAGCTTTTTGTTGCTGACTTGACAAATTAAAAGATTACGAGATTCAGTATGGAACTGTAAAAGTTTGGATTTAGCTGCTGTAAACTGTAGCAGTGTGGCAGTCCAGGACTTTACGGACAGCAGGTGTATACAACTTCTGCGATCGCCTGCTGAGCCAAACTCATAAAAGCTCATTAATCTCCAAATCTGTGTTTTCTTTTGCTCCGCCCCCTGCTGTTGCGTTGGGCCACCAACCGGGCCGCCCTCTACCTGTCTTTGCCAACATTAATCTGACGGAGCAGATGGACCTGAGGTTGTTTGTGCGTGCCGGTCCTTTCCGACAGCCCGAGGGTGCAGGGATTCACACAGCCCATCGCGCCGGGGTACTTGTCAGCAAATGAAGAATGATTGTCAATGATTTGTTGATCACTTCTCCATGCAGGACGGAATGTGCCAAGGGATGATTTAATGAGCCACTGGTGGCGGGTGGGGGGATCGTCCCGTGTAAAGAGCAGCCGTGCACAGGGGGATTGGCTTGCCCACATAGCCATCAATCAACAGGCGTGCCGATGTGCGAGATGCTGCTGTGGGCTGAGTTTCCTCTCGGGAAACGTCCCAGAAGAAAGTTGCTCTCTAGGGTTGTAGGGCAAAAATATTGATAGGGCAAACTTCATTCATCTTTTACATACAATTATGGAGCCTGATATCGATGCAACAAAGGGCTGCTAAATGGGGCTTATTTTGTTTTTGCATATAATAAAAATAAATTCCATAAATATGTCCATTTTAATATTTTATAATAACACATAAAATTACATTTGGCAAATATGAATTTAACACAAACCAAGCAGCAACCTTTTACTACATTTCAAGGAGACACCCTAATTACATTTGAAAATGTTTTTTTTTTTTAAACGTCAGTTCATCCATTAAAAAATAAAGAATTAAAAATGGAATATGTAGTTATTAAATTAAGTTATTACAAAGATAAGGTATCTACTAAGGTATCTTACTTCCACAGAATAATAAAAAAAATAAATAAAAATGTAACTGCGACAGAATCTCAAAATTCTGTTTTTGTTCAGATATATTAATTCACAATTGCAAGAAAAAAGTCAAAATCATGATTATTAATTATATAAGTAATTCTATTATATAAGTAACAAGTGTATAAGTAAATATTGAATTATTAATATTTTTGTTCAAATTAAAGTTACATTTAAATTGATCAATTAAAATGAATAAAATATACTAACAATTATAATACCTGCACCTCTTTTTTCTTCATAATAAAGACTCAAAAAAAAAAAAAAAAAGCATACTAGCAAATATATGCTATTTATAGCAATAATGCCTGTGTGTTTGCAATATGAGTAGAGGGACCAAACAAAGCCATGGAGGAAATGCATATGAGGTTAAGGGTGGAGAAAATATATGGTAGTCTGGTGGAGGCAAATTCAATGTATTACTGGAGAAAAAGGCTTGGGGGACCAAAAGGGCTGCTTTCACTCCATTTTGGAAGTGCATTGCAATTTTCATACAGCCTTTCTGGCAAATAACAACAGGCCAGAGGGGACAGGGGTCGAGGGTGCAGCACTGAAAAAGAGAATGGAGGAGTAGAGTCTGAGAGATGGAAAATGTGGCATGGTGTATATATATATATATATATATATATTAAGGAGCTGGTATATATATATATATATATATATATATATATATATATATATGGTGTATTATGTGGACCAGTGAAACTTCATATCCATCCAACGAAAACGTAACCCTTTCAAGTATATTATTGGATGAGATTAAATTGCTTCTCAAACTACACATATCGACTGCTTGCAACAAAGTGAATGAGTATTGAATCATACGGGTGTGCTTTGGTCTGACTGCATTATGTCTGCTCTGTAAAACTGTATCTGCGCTATTCAGCTTTGACAGAAACATCATCTACTTCCCCTGAAGGCTGAATAAATATGACAGCCGGCATATATAAATTTGGCTTTTTCATTGTTTTAATGCACTGCGCAACCTCCCAAACCCCCTTTTGCAGCAGTTTTGACCCATTGACTCATTGAGTATCCTCATTTGTTGATCTGATTTGGCTGATTTGATGGTCCTTTAACTCTAGAATGTAGAAACTAAAATAGAGAGATGATCACCATAATTTTTATTGTTACTGAGAGAATAAAATCTAAATAATGCTGCAAATCACAACATTATGTAAATAGCATATTTAAATCATATTTACATTATACAGCTCAATAACCCACATTTTTGCATGGAATAATTTTGTATGTAATCCCACCAAAATGGCTCACCAAATATACTTCTATTGCAATTTTATCTTCACAAACTTCAAATTTTACAAACTGAGGGATGAATCAAAGTTGTTGTTTATGGTAAGTGACTGCATTTTGTCATTTAAAGTGCATTTTGAACTTATATACTTAATTTGTTGTCAAAATTGTGTAACTAAATTAATTTCTGCATAATGCTTTAACTCACAATGTGTCTGGAAAGAAGATGTTTAGAGTTGTCTCTCTTGCTTTAGAACAGTTACAGCTAGCAATCCAAACCCGTCAAGTTATTTCTGCACCATTTTGTGTCTCAAATGAACGTGTGAACTCTTCAACCGTCCCTTAAATTATTGAACATTACCAAACTCAGGATGTGTCTCAATCCAGTTTGTCTATCTCCTAGAGCGGGAGCCCCGCGGAGATTGATGGACAGGCTCGTCTGGCTGATGTTGGCATGTTGTGTGTCTAAAGAAAGTGATCTTGTCCCTGCCGCAAGCTTCTTTGCTCTTTCTCATAAATGTTTCAATTGCCCGGCAGATGCGCGGTCAATAAATTATGCAAGGTTCCTAAATGCCTCTTCCCAAATTGCTGAGCACAACCTGAGTCCCGAAGGACGGATTTCGAGGATATCATGTTTCAGTGTTGTGTAACGATAGTACGCATTTTGTTCCTACACTGTAAAAGAAATTCTGTACAATGGCAGCTGTGGTTGCCGGAATTCGACTGTAAAAAATACGATAACAACATTTTAGGTTTTATAGTTTTAAGTTAAACTTACAGTTAAATACCGTAATTGAACCGATATAATGTTAATATACCAACCTATTAAAGTACTGAAAACTGTTTTGTACCTTTGAAATACACTGATAAGCACCAAACGCAAATGGAGATGAGAAAGTCACATGATGAACCAAAGCCCATCACAAGCAGCTTTTAAATAGTAACATATATAGAAGGTGCTCAGTGTCATTCACACAAACAGTAAACACCATCATGGTGACACTCATTGAAATACGCAATAAACATTAATTTAACAACATTATCTGTAACATACAACACTAATAAACATAACTGATAAGAAAAAACTAATAAGAAACATATCTATTTCAAAGAAAAAACATCAATTTCAAACAAAATTCGAAATGCAATGCAGGGAATTCTGGGAATGTCAGTTTACGGTTTTCCCCTGTAAATTTTACAGGAATTTACCATTAACCATTTAAAATTTTTTACCGTTAAAATCACTGTCATTTTTTTCAGCGCAAGATGCAATGCGGTTGCTAGGGTGTTTGTATGTGGTTTCTAGTGTGTTTTGTGTGGTTGCTATAGGCCAAAATAGATCACTGCTAAGTCTCTATGATATTATGGGTTGTAGACATGGCTCAGAGTTCCTTGTTCAATGCAAGTCTATGGAAATTGTGCCCGCATTCTCCACCAATTATTACGCAGTCCAACCTCTTGTAAAACTACACCTTTCCTCAATAAACCACTCAATCTGAGGTGCAATATTATTTATGTTTGCAGCATAAATGGTTATGTATGCAGCACAGCATGGCAAGGCTACTCCTAGCAAACAGCTGTGATGAATATGAATACATAAAAGGGAATCAAAGAACACTTTCCCTACATAATTCATCTTTCTTTCAAGACAACACATTGACTGCAGAGATCAAGTGTTAGGTTAGTACAAAATGTGGTCAAGAGTTTGCAGTAATATGCAATTAACCTTCTGCCTTTGGCTGTAATTAATATTACACACATTGCTAATGCAGAATGCTTCACAGGAAAAGCCAATTACTAAATCACCCGAAGGAACTTTTCAACATCCAAAAGTGTCAGAATTACATAAACATGAATTGTTTTCTTCCGAATGCCATTCGCATCAAAAATCTGGAATGAATCCCTAAGGCTGTGCAGAATGGTATAAAATACGTCTGCGAATCAAATCTATAGACGGGTTATTAGCATCCATGCCGCTTAGCATCGTACTGTAATGCTTACTAGCACAAGTGCTAGCGACAGATCGACTGTTTGTTGTAGTTTAGCATAATTCAGATATCGACTGTGCAGCTGGCCTGTGAAAAGATTGATAATGAGACTCGGGATAATGCAGCTTTGCTAACCTTTGACCTCTCCACCATAACACAGCTGGGACCTTTGACATCCAGACGCCTCTCAGTAATGACACCTTATTATGGCCTCAGTTGTGTGTTTAGCTTATGACCACAAAATAAGTGTGATTTTTTACAAGTAAAAGGTGAAAGTTAAATATTAAGACAGATAAATAAATATGCACATATTTTTGCCAGCATCACAAAGTCTTTGGTCTGATTTTGTCCTCATCCTTTCATATTTTTCTGCCCTAAAACTGGTTGTCAAAGACTGTAATTGTTGAAACTAGGTAGGAAGTATCAGCTTTAAACCGCCATTTGAATTTTAAAAAGATATACTTTTAAAACTCCTACAAGCACTTTGCACATAATTTGATGTGCTTCATCTATAGATTGTCATGGCACATACTTATTTGAATAATTTTGATTCTTAATTTAATTTTGCATCGATTCATTATTTAGTTTTGCACATCAAATTCATAAGCCAGTGCATTTTGGGTTATCGGTCATTATGACCTGCATCTTCTGAAAGCAATCTTCTAAAACATCTATAAAATGTACCGCCATTATATGAGTTATAGGTGGTTATTAGGACTTTTTCTGCAACTTTTATCATCTATGTGTCTAAAATCTTAAAAAAAGACCACTACTCCAATGTATGAGTAACGGTAATAGTACTAATAATAATATGTCCACTTTTCATGATTCACTCCAATTCAGAAGGATACAACTATAACCTACATTATTACTGAGAAATACGCCACATTATGAATGTTAACTGCTTTCTGAAGACTGTCATTTCATGCTCTCCTCAAGTGATTACAGTTCTAGCTGCTCCATATGTATTACTTCTGGCTCTTTTCTACCTCTTTATCCCGCTCTCCTTTTTTCTCCACAGCATAGCTTTGCCCTCCTGTTCAGAGTGTGCTCTCATTTTCTCAAAACCCTTCCAACCTCCGGCCCAGCTCTCCTTTCACCTGTTCCTGTTCTTGTCTGACAGAGAAGAATGAGCTGTGTGCAGCCCTGTCAGATCATGCAGCCACTTCCCGTACATGCCACCTCGTAGTTTGCTGTCAGGTCTCTCTGCTTCTGTAAACCATCTTCCCCTGCAGAGCTACTCATATTGACTACACCAGGGCTTCCCAATTTTTGCTGTCAGCTGAACACCCTGCAGCCAAAATGTAGAGCCTGTACCTCTACAATATATATTCTACAATAATTTTAAATATTAAAAAAATGTAACGCATTTGCATGTTTAATTGTGAAAATTGGTTGATCTTCTGTAATACATAATATTCTTATATAATAATAATAATTATTATTGTTGTTGTTATTAATTGTTATTTCTAATACAAAAATAATTTACTAATAATATATTATTAATTTTATTACTAACACCAACATAAACAGCAACTGTACTACTACTATTATGACAACTAACTCTAATAATAAAATTCCTATTAAAATAAAACAATGGATTTAAAAACTGTTCAAATAAATTACTACTACTACTACTACTAATTATTATTAATTTTTATTTCTAATACAAAAGGTAATTCAATAATTATATACTGTATATTTATTTATATATATATATAAAAATATATATATATATTTTTTTTTACATCGACATCAACAACAACAACAACAACTACTACTGCTACTAAAATTCCTATTTAAAAAATAAATCTAAACTGCAAAAAGTGGCAAAAGTTCATATAAACTTATAACAACTACTACTACTATAATAACGACAATCACAGCAATCATATAATTTTTAAATGTGCTAATATTTAGTGTATTAAGTTTATTTACCATGGCACTATTTCATTTTTTATTATTATTTTTTTTTTTAGAATCTCCCTAACCTACAGTTCCTTTATAACCTCCGACCGAAATGATGCCATCTGATCGAGACGCTTGTAAATCAAATTCTGGTGGACATTGTAGGTCTTCGTCTTGCCAATAATCGTATTCATTGATTTTACATCAAAGGTCAAAGGCACAACCCTCAAAAGAGATGCTTGCATTGGTTTTATATCCAATTTTATCTGTGCGCATAAATTCGAGTGCACTTCTAGAGCTGCAGCGGGCTCCTTCAAACGTCCTTGACCTCTTTTGTCCCGACCGCGACCTCTTTCTTAATCCACTTACCGATCTCGCAGCTCTCTCCTGAATAGCCCTGAGGGCACAGGCAACTGTATCCCTCCCCCTCGGTCAAACAGCTCCCACCATGCAGGCACGGGTTGGTCTGGCAGGGATCGTCTTCTGCTGTAGAGAGAGAAATCAAAAAGAAAACGTGGTTTACAGTCAGATTCGAACCTAAATTTCCCATATGAGCACCAATGCTCAATGTTTGAGTCGTATGACTGCCCAACCCAAGTTTTGGCCTCACTCATGAAACACGAGCAGAAATCTTACACTTTCCAGACTGAAAACGAAGAGCAGCCTGAGCGTATGACTTTCAACAAGGTGAGAGATTAGCACAAGTTTGATGTCATCCCCCGTTCATCATGACAGATGCTCCGCAGGGAAGGACAATGCGATTCACCATGTCCGCCTCTGATGATCCCCGGCCTTCATAAATTATCCGATCATCGCCTAGAGTAGCGGCGCACACTTTCGTCTATTTTTATGGCACATTACCATACCGTTCTCGGGTCATAAACACACTTTATTTCCGTGAGCTACGACTCTTGAAAAACCTGCACGGCGAAATGTTTTGGGGTGTGGTGATGTATGAAAAATCTCACAGATTAAGTCATAATTACATCAACTTGCGGACAGGGAACCTTTACAAGGACGTTGGTGCACAACTTGCACTGGAAATTGATTAAGTGCTGCTTTATAATCCGTTTCCAACCACGAAACGCAATCTGACAGTGCATCAAACACACCACGTCTCCTCCGGTATAATTCCAAACACGCAATTATTTACAGCAGGGGAGATAAATCGCAACACGGCCTAGCAACACTCGCCGCCGTGTGCGTTCGACTTCCCACATCTTATCGAGTTTTACTTTGTTAGAGGCCTTGGGAGCTCTTCAGTAGAAATTAAGCATACTATATTTCTTGTCTGTTTTGACAGCTTGTTTTATTTTCTCTCCACTAACGGATTCTTCTTAAAGCGCACAATCCCTTAAGAAAACAAAAAGCACACATGCGATGATACACGAGCGGAGTATGAAAGCAGATTAAAGGCAAGGTTTGCGGTTGTGCTCTGTAGCTACTGTACTGTGCTTGCATTTGTCTGTTTTATTTGTATTTACAGACAGAATTCAGCTCGTTTTACCAGGCTGAAAAAATGACGCTGACTCAGGCTGGATTATTATGGCCAATGTTGGTCTAGTTAGAAAACCAACATAGAAATTATGTCAAAAATATAATAAAATACAGAAATAAAACAATAAATGGCATGAATCACCTTTCAATATTGATTTGTGGTAGTCATAAACAGTGTTTTAAATGGCAACAATAATATATAAGCATTATGAATATAATATACTGTATTATAAAATATTATTTATAAATTACAAACTCATTATTTATTTAAATATATATTACGATTAATAATGAATACATAAAAATACTTCAAAATCAGTATTATTTTTTATTTATCAAAAAAAAAAAAGATTTTGCTTTTGTGATATACAAACTGGGCAATAATAACAGAAGCATATTATTAATGTAAAAATGTGTAC
This sequence comes from Enteromius mattozi, assembly GCA_032359235.1. Lineage (NCBI taxonomy): Eukaryota > Metazoa > Chordata > Actinopteri > Cypriniformes > Cyprinidae > Enteromius > Enteromius mattozi. Next base: position 6,776,828 of record JAUMHE010000079.1, read on the forward strand.
TGCATATATAAAATAATATATATTACAATACACAACCACGAACACACACACATATGTAATAGATTTATAATTTTTAAATAAATACAAATAATAATAATAATACATATAATAATAAATGTATGTGTGACTATTAATTAATTAATTAATTAAATTATAATGGTCCTTCTTGACCGGCAAGAAACAT
>JAUMHE010000079.1:6777111-6794946 GCA_032359235.1 Enteromius mattozi
AATACCCCTCTGCTGAAAATTGTAGACCCCTCCATGATTTCTAAGTAAGAGAACTTGCAAAATCACAGGGTGACTGACCTCACAGTATATAAAATACAATATGTACTGGTCTTTTCAACAGGGTAGTTGACAGCAGACATCATAAATTACCAAAAGCATGTTGAAGCTAAATATTCATCCACCCATTGCTTTTTATATATAAATTATTCATTTTCAAAACAGGCTCAAGGTCTTGCTCACACCGCAAACCCACAAAAATCAAACCAAAACTACATAAAAACCACATCTGCACAAAAAGTAAATACAAAGAACTTCATGAAGGACAAACTGTGAAAGTCGGACACGGTGAATATTCACCTTTTGCAGTCAATTGTTCTTTTAGTCCAAAGACAACAGTCCCAGCTGGATGGCTGAGATTGACAAGTATGTGACACATGAGTGACTGCCGCTTCATCGCTAGAAAGAGCGGATAAACATTCCCCCGCTCTCTCATGAGCTCTCAAAGCCGGCTCGGCTCAGCGAGAGGCAGCTGGGCTATTGTGAATTCTCCACGCGGGGTGCGCTGACATAAAGATCCGCATTGACCAATTTTAATGAACGCCGCCCGGACCGGAGACTCCTCTTGCACACAACTCCACGAGAGCGACAGAGTTCAAGGACTCCTCATCATCATTGTGATGAAATGAACTCTTCAGCGCCCACTCGAGAGCTTTTTCATCCCAAATCCCGTCAAACGGATCGTTTTCTGGGAGGATGGAGAGCTCTTGTTGCTAAGCTGGAAACGGTGTAGGGAAAAAAGACATTCAGGTCCCAAACAATTAGTCACGACACAGGCCATTTCCTGCTCAGATCGCTAGTCCTGACGGAGATCGCTTCCCTAAGCTGTGGATAATATGGAAATACCTCAGCAGGTGGTTTAAGGTGTAAATTCTTGCGGTAATTCGGGCCACATACGTAAGCTTTACTCATCCTAAACAGAGTTAGGAAAGCATGGACAATTTCGTGATGCACAAGTGAGCAAGCAACTCAAATACTACGTCAAAATAGGACAAGGAGAACACTTAAAGGAGAGATCTGCAGATTATTTTCCAGGTGTAAATGGAATGTGGACAGTTATATGATTGATCAAGGCGTATTATGTTATGCCAGATCGAATATCTTGTTTTCGGTCCACAATTCCCGCTCTCTTTAATACCTGTACTATTTTTGGCAATGTAAATGATAAAAACAAACAGTAAAAACTGTGACAAAAAAATAATAACAGTTAAAAAAACATTTTTTGACTTTTGTTAATAAAAAGAAAGATGAAAACAATAATAAAAAAGTAACAAAATAAAGAAATAATAATAAAAAACAATAAATAAAAATAGCAACAATTATTAATTAAAGTTAAACAAAATAATAATAAAATTTAAACTGTTTATATTATTACTATTATTATTATTTTGTTTAATTATGTTAGTAAATAGAAAACAATAATTAAATACAATAAGATTTTTTTTTTAAAAAAGTATTAGTTAAACAATTAAATGAAAGAAAAATTAAAATAAAATAAAATTAGGAACATTAGTTTTTGTCTATATAATAAATGTGTATAAATAAATACACACATTTACAGCATTTATTTAGAAAAAATATTTACAAGTATTTACATGTATATATTTATATCATATATAAATAAATTTAATATATAAACATAACATTTATCTTAAATATACACGTGCATGTGTGTGTATTTATATATTCACAATAACTATACACAGTACACATACAATTATTAAGTAAACATTTCATTATGGATGCGATTAATCATGATTAATCTTTTGACAGCATTAAATATTATTAAAAACAGAATTAATAACTAGAATAATTCTTGTTTACTTAAAAATAATGAAAATAAAAAGAGTTCAATGTGAGTGTCTAAATAAATGTATAATTTAAAAAAAGTAAATACTACTACTACTGATAAATCAATTTAGCAAATTGAAATAGATGTGTGTAAAAGAGTAAATAAAAATGACTGAAGCACGTTTATAATAAAATATTTGACGTTTCTTTGTAATGCTTGTGAAATTTACTAGTAATTTCTAAGTGAAAACTGTTTCTATGCCATTTTTCCCCCAGTGTAGTGATCTGATCAATCAAAATCGAATCAGTAAGTGACTTTTTATATGCACTAAATGAGTAAAAGGGTGGATAAACAGCCACAACAAAGAACACAATGGAACACGGATGAAAGCAACAGCAGTTAAAAGCCTTCTCCGTTTCGTGCCGTTGGCTTATGATTAATTACACAGCTAGCTTTAAATAGTTCCTTCTTCCCCAATTCCGTCTCTTTTTATTTCACCATGACTTTCTCACTTAAGTCCACGCACTGTTCCTGGTCTCAGAGGACCGTCCTGAAATGGAAACGACCACTCAGACGATCAGCTCTACAAACAATATAAGTGGATAATAGTCATTTTTCACGATAAATGCTTGATTAAAAAAGAGCTTCAATTCATCAAGCGCCTGCATCGCAACTTCCACCAAACAGCATCTCATTTGCGCAACTTTTTTGAAGAATCAATCAAAAAGACTCATAAATGAGCATCTAACTCATGAATCACTTGTTTGAGCGACTAGCTCTAACCCACAATGTACCGAACAGAAACAAAAAAAAAAAACAAGTATGCTTGTGAAAAATGCAAGTTTTAACAGCTAGAAGAGCGACTGACCTCCAAAGCAGATGCCGAACCATTAAAATGTGATCTTTTTATTCCGCCGCTATCTCTCAAAAACACAGCGCATGGTCATAAGGGACAGTCTCTAGGAAAATAAAATACTAATACAGTGCTTCACCGCCTAGACTCTTAAGTGTACAGGCTCCCTTCTCTCATAAACAAGCTGTTTATGATGCTACGCTGAGGCCCTTGTTAAGGGAGAAATACTTGAAGACTTCATCGCAGTAAGATCCAATCAAACCCTCTGAGATCTTCACACTTGAAAACAATAGATGAAAATTATAGTGGCTGGCCAGCTCAAATAAATCTCTGTAGGAATAAAGTGTTGCGAGAACTTCAGCAATACTTCTGAACCTCGTGTCCACTGCTACGGGGTGATGTTTTGCTAGCAACATAAAGCAAAATAACCCAATATTACAGATGGGTAGACGTATGTTAATGACAAAACTGTCTGCGGACTCTGGCGCATACTATTTACGTCAGCATCCGAATTCGCTCACTTGTTTTCGTTCACTCAACTGCCATACACTATATAGGGATGAGTGAATGAGTGAACAAGTGAATGAGTGAGCGGTTTCGGACACAGCTTTGAACTTTTACAATAGTTTGTAGAGACTTTTTTTATTGCAAGTCAGTTAGTCGGCAGCTATCTTTAAAATGCTTCCACGCAGTATTTTCGATGTATAAGAAAGACTGAAATCACCAAAACATTTGGTCAAGATTATGTTTAATAATATACTTAAATCCTAAAATACATATATATCTTAAATGTAGCTTGTTTAGTTTAAATTTGCTACTTTTTTGTGCCTTCACAGTTAAAGGGATAAAAAAGGCACCCAAAAATGAAAATTACCCTATGATTTACTCGCCCTCAAGCCATCCTAGATGTACTGTACATGACTTTCTTCTTTCAGATGAATACAGTCAGAGTTATATAAAAAATGTCCCAGCTCTTCCAAGCGTTATAATTTATCAAATTTTAAAGCCCAAAAAAGTGCATCCATCTGTCATAAAAAGTACTCCACAAGCCATTTTGAAGCAAAACCATGTGTTGGTGTAAGAAAAATATCAATATTTAAAACTTTTCGTAATCTCTAGCTTCCATCGTACATACATCGGCATTCAGCGTAGCACAAGCTCTGGTGAGAATATGCTAGAATATAGCTAACCAATAGCTAACCAATTTTTGTTTACATCAAAGGAAAACCAGTCTCCTCTTGGCTTATGGTGAAATCCTCTAACATTTTCTTTACAAATGTTCATTATGTTCTTCTAATTTGTGACTAGTGCTTTGTTTTGCTCTTTCCTCTGCATGTCCGCGTTTATCACTGCGTTCGTCTATGTCCTCTGTCATCCGCTGGATCTCCACTCTCTCATTAACACATGTACGACAGTTAGCGGAAGCTAGATATTCTTCAACAAACACATCGATTCACATCTGGAGTACTTTTTATGATGGACGGATGCACTTTTTTGGGCTTCAAAATCTCAGCACCCATTCACTGCCATTATAAAGCTTGGAAGAGCCAGAACATTTTTAAATATAACTCCGATTGAAAAGAAGAAAGTCATACTGTATACACCTAGAATGGCCAAAAAACTTTGGTTTAAAACAAGATGGCAATGCTTCTTTTCTACAAAAAAAAACATTTTACAACTAAATAATTCGATTCAGGTGTGTTTGAACTTTTTTACAGTTTTATTAAGTTTCCAAAGGTACAATAAATTGAATTACAATTCTATCATAACTGTACAATGCAATCAGATTTTAAATTGTGGAAAAAAAGTCATTTATTTAATAAAAATTTACCATCAAAACAGACATTGCATCCATTGTGTTTACAATATTTTCTCAGATTCCAGGAAACTTGTGGCTTAAAGAAATTCCCACTTGTGATTACAACTTTTAGGTGTTGTTTAAATTGTTTTCCAATCATTTGTAATTATTCGAATGCACTGTTAAATTCGTACAGCCGCCATATGTTATGATTTCTCTCAATGTTCATTAAGTGGATCATTCTCCTCCACCTTAAAATGTATTTGGCTGAAACTGGTAAATTTACACACTTTTTAAAGGGATAGTTCCCCTAAAATGTATAATTCTGTCTACATTTACGTTATTATTAGTAGTAGCATTATTATGTTTTAATAATATATTTCAAATCAGCACTAAGATGACAGAAAACTGTCATAAATTAAGCTTCTTTAGTTCAAATCATGCTAAAAACATGCACCCATTTAATGTACATGCAAACAAACTTACTCAGAAAAGCATTTGTCTTTTGTAACTGTGAGGTGGGACTTCCATTTCTGAAGCATTACAAATGTTTCTATTAATTCTTAAAATGCTTTTGTGAGTTGTCCATGTCCTTCCCTCTTATCACAGCTGAAGCCTGAAATATTCATACAGCATACAGATTTTGGAAACTACACTCAATTACATGCAAATCAGCCAACACTTAGAAATCAACATTATACCAGATTTTCTGCATTTGAGCTGTCCCGGTTTTACCGCATCACTTTACAGTAACTGTTGCTGTGAATAAAACCGCTGTGGGTGGTGCATCATTAAGTAAATTAAATGCTACAATTAGTCACAATACAAACAAGCGCTTGACAAATGGCACAAACGCACAGCCTTCTGAGGTGAATTGCAGATTTTCACATCTCAAAATGAGTTTACCATGGCTCTTGCAATGAAGTTTATACGTGACGCATCCTTTGAGCCTTGGAGGTCAAACCACCAGTGCTCATCATTCACTGAATGTGAGGTTGCAATTACTGTGGAGGTAAGCTGAGTGTGCACCTTGGGAAACCGAGGCCTATTTCTACCGCAACACAGATAACTCTGCATCCCTGTGGACCACAGCAATCTACTGGCACAGAGCAAGCAGTGATTTAATGTTGCTGGAAGAATGAAGCTGAGGAAGGCTGGAGTCACCGTTTACCACCGATGGGATTACGTAACTTGCGCTGCAGTGGAGCAAATTCAGACAGCACTCAGCGTTTGCTGGAGAAAAGCAGAGAGACTTTGTGGGAATGAGCAAAACTGGGTTTAGGGACACAAATTTGTCCACTTCTGTGGCGTAATTAGTTAGCTTGTTGATTAGTTAGTCAGTTTTTGGTCGAAAGGTTGAGGTTGTGCCATCAAATGATGCTTTTGAATCTTAATCAAATCAAGGAACAATTAACTTCATGTGAAATTTCGCTTGTAAACAGTGCCTGATCTGTGCATATTTCTCTCCTAAATCACTGAAGGAGAAAAACAATGAAAATGTCTTGATGTATTTGGGTATTAAAAACACACAGCATTTTGCTTTATAAGATGTTAATTGATGGACAGGAGTAGTGTGAATTAATTGTGGACTATTGTGATGTTTTTATCAGCTGTTCGGACTCTCTTTCTGACGGCACCCATTAACTGTAAGAGGATTCACTGGTGAGCAAGTAACGTAAAGCTCTAAAATTTGTTCATATGAATAAAGAAAATTTTCTACATCTGGGATGGCCTGAGCGTGAGTAAATTTTCAGCATAATTTCCTTCATTTTTGGAAAACTATTCCTTTAAGCATACCAAACTACAAGCTACTCATTTTTACTAAGTAATGAAGACCACAGTTACTACAAAAAATACAAACTACAACTACACTGAAGCATCTTCAGTGGCAATATTTTTTAAATGCATAATGTTTTTTATATTACTTAAATATGGAATATTTAAATTATATATTGTATTATTTAAATATTTAATAAAATATTAAACATAGTATATGTGAATGTACTGTTGTACAGTATATTTAAAATCTACATTTATGTATTTGAATAATATTTTATAATAAAGGCTTAATTTAATTGAATCGGTCATAATTTTCAGGCACAAAATTTACACAAACCTGAAGGAATTCAATTGAATGAATCATTAAACTAGTGTCACTTTAATGAAGACTGTAGCTAAATTAGTTGTGCTGATACTTTTAGTTTGTCACTTGGCAGCACTCTTGTAACGCCAGATCTTTCCCTTGGTAACTGCAACACATTTCAGGTAGAAATGTTGAAAACAAATCAGATGTGCCAAAATTTGGGATCACTGAGCCAACATGACTACAATAAATCTCCCTGCACAAAAGCACTAGCTGAAAATGGCTGAAAATCCTACGCCCAGGGATTATGGCATCTGAAAACACAAATGAATCATAAAAGTAAGAGTTGACACTACGTCAAAACACCACATTGTTCTCTTATTTCTCTATTTTTTTTATTTTTTTCCCTGCAAGCGGTTTCAAAAATCTTTTTTTAGACCTAAGAAGTCAAGAAACGAAAAAGAGACACAATTCAAAGCGCTTAGAGGCATATAATCCTCAAACACTTAAAACCTACAATTTCAGGTCAGATTTCAGCTGGAAAGGCACTAAAACTTCATCCTAGCAACGAAAATCCTAAAATAATCCTGACATTGAACAACCTGGCGTTCCAATAATATCCCCGTCTTGACGTACCTCAGCACTACAACGAAAAGATTAAAGCCTGTCGGTGTCACACGCATCCTGAGATTTGCATAAATAACTGGAAAACGCACATTAAACATCCCTATTAATAGGTCTGATGCTAAAACAAAACCACGATGTGCAAGAGTTTGGTGAGAGGGACAAGAGCCGATTTCATCTCCCTATGAATATGAAACATGGAAGAAGCAAGAGAGAGAGAGAGAGAAGAGTATCTGTGCTATTGTTAGTGCCTGGAGAGTCTGACACACAGTTAATGGTTGAAGCTCCTCCATGCTGTAGGCTTCAGGCTGCTAGGCACATCAACAGTCCTTATTGTTCCCGCCTCTTCTCCCCTTCTTTCATTTTCCCGCTTGTCTGGGCTGATGTGCCCTGCTGAACATTATTTGATGTCACTTAGGTTGTATCTAAAGAGTCTTCTAATAAAGCTGCTGTTGTTTATGCACAAAACGCATTTGCAAGCTTAAAGTGAAATAAAGAGGTCCTCTACAGTTTGTACTACATATGTATAAGAGTAATTGGAACAATTTGATCCAGGGGTGGAGATGGGTAGGTTTAGGGATATGTGAAGTGGGAGGAGTTGGATCTGGAGATGGTGCACAACTGTAGTACCAGTGTACTTACATGGTAGCTCCTCAGGAACTGTCCACTTAAAATAAAGTGTAACACTCTAGACACCAACCACAATTTATACAGTATGTAAAGCCTAACATACTGGCCACTGCTGTGTAACATCAGAGTAATTACATGGTAATTCCATAGAAATTGTTTACTTAATATAAAGTGTAATACTTTCTGTAGCACTGTTATAGTGCTGTTACACATTTGGACTTTCATTACCAAAAAGTGTTGTTACCAATGTTCTATTACACATTTGTACTCATTGTACATATACCATTTAGTGGGTTGTTACATATGTGTAGTTACAGAAATATTACAGCTGTCAAAATCTTGAAAAATCCAATTCCTTTTGTCAATAGTGTAGATGCGTGCAGTCACTTTCAAATGAATCACATTTTTGTTGGTCAATGTGGCGAATGTGCATTGTTTGCAACATGTTGCAAAAACACGTTTAGTAATATTTTGCCCTCAGTTGATATTCTTGCATGGAAATATGCCAAACAACAGCAAATATTACTACACTGTAAAACAAACAACCAAAAATAAATAAAAAATAATACCAATTATTTGTTAAGTGAATTTTTAAAATAACTTCATTAAATATGACAATATGCCATTTTGGTGAAAGTAAAACTTGACGAATACGAAATGAAATGAATATGACTTAAGGAAATATTTACTTAAATTAAACAATACTGTCATCAGCAAAAGTTTGCAAATGAAAAAGTTCCATTGCCTATTGCCAATAGTATCGTCTGTGTGACCAGTTCAAACCAATTGCGAAATCTACCTTGGGAAAATATTTCACCCTTATGAACGTAAAGTTCATAATTGCATGACTTCCTTCGAAAATCACTGGATTTTAACCAACTAAAATTTGCAGTACAAATGTATAAGAAACACACTGATAAACTGAACAAAAACAAACGTCCAAGATGACGATACAAAGCATTGTAGTACGAAAAATGACAGAATGCCATTTTAGTCAGAGCAAAACAGAAATCCCTTGTGAAATTCTAGTGGGAAAATGTGGATTGTGCATACTGCAAAAATATGCAAAAAACCACCCTCCCAAAAAAGTAAACATTAACACTGCATTTAAGTGCACCTGTTACTCACATAGCAGTGTGTTCATACGCAGAGATCGCTTCTTCTCTTGCGTGCACAGACATTATAAAGCACATTAAATGCTGGGACACATTCTCTCTCAAAATGATAGGGGAGAAGAAAATGCCATGTTGCTAAAATAAGCATCTCAGTGGGGTTTGGAGAGAGTCGGAGCTGTCTGGTCTATTCAGCTCCGGCAAGATACAGCCCAGTCGGCAGGGAACCTGAAGCAGCACGTATAATCAGATAGAAGAGGATACTTCATCACCGTGTTCCGGACTCAATCCAGGTCAGCGGCGCACGCTCCGCGGCGCTGACAATGAGGCCGTCGGATATCAGGAACATCAGACTTTCAGTTCAATTTCCGACCTGGCAGAACGCACACTGCATTTATGAAAAATGCTGAGCACGGGATGATGGAAGTGAGATGAGTTTAAGTTAACAAAACAGCTTATGACCAAAGAAGGGATTTAATCTCCGGATTTATATACTTAACTAAAACTAGAACCCTCTAAAAAATGTTAAATAAAATAAATGCTAACTGTATTTGTCAACTAGTTGCAAAGGAAACATTTCTCTTTTTTTATTATTTAACTTGCACTAAAACAAAATTAAAATGAATAAAAAATATATAAGATCTAATAAAGATGACAGTTGTTTTGTCTTTCAATCTGTACATCTGTACTGTTCTGTGTTTCTCTGTTTCTCTTTCTCTGTACGTCGTTCTCTCTATCTGTCTTTTGTTCTTTTTATCTGGCATTCTGTTAATTTTTCTAACTATCTTTCTATTGTTTCTGTTTGTTTGTCTGTTGTTCTGTCAATCTGTCTGTCTGTCATTCTGTACATTGTTCCATCTGTCAGTCTGTCGTTCTCTCTATCGGTGTTGTTCTTTTTATCTGTCATTCCATTGTTCTAACTATCTGTCTATCGTTCTATTTGTTTTTCTGCTGTCCTGTCTACCTGGCGCCAATCTGCCAATCTGTACCTCTATATACCTGTTTTGTTCTGCCTGTCATTCTGTCAATCTTTGTCTGTTTTTCTTTGTCTATCTTTCCTATAAAGATGCAAAATGCATAAAAATAAATAAAAAACTAAAATTGGATCACAGAAACATCTTCTTTCCTGTCATTAAATAAGTATTTTAAAAAGAATATCAAACCCTCCCGCTCTAAGAGATGACATTTTGATGTTTACAGTTGCTTTAGTGCACACACATAACAAACATCGTGGTTCCTGATACATAAGACCACCCAGTGGATCGTGTGGGTGGTGAGACAGTAAATAAACCATCTGAAGGAGGGGGTGATGTTTGCCTGGAGAGAGGCTGGCAGCTCGGTTAGCTGCAAGTACAACTGTTAGCTTGTCTACAAACAGTAGTAGCGCTCTGCGCTCACATGATCAAAGCCTGCATGCAGCACGCATAGCTTCCATGGAGACTGAAAGGTACATTGGAAGCAGTCATGCTAGCTTCCTCACCTCAGATGCGATCATTATCTCCCCTGAACTCACTTTCACAACTGGTGTGAGTAACTCACAAGTTATTAAAGCCAGATTCATACACACAGTGCAATACATTAGGGGAACATAATGTATTCTGAAAACAGAATTTTCGATGAGGGAAAAAAATGTAGGGTGGAACTGTTCCCCAGTTCTTCTGGTCAATGTGAGTTAGTACAGATGATGTTTTGAGAAATGTTTCTCGCTGAATTTACTACACTGATCATATATTCATTGTGTATTACCTTGTAGGCAGGGTGATTCATCTTAAGGAGCCGGGGGATAATAACTCACAGGCTTTCTATTGTCCGTCCGAACCCCAGATTGGGCTTTATAATTTAGAGTCTGACAGTGAGAAGAATATAAGTCTTGCTTGCGGTTACAAAAGCAAAAGCACAGGGTAACAACTGGCTACAAATGAAGAACATTAAAAAAAGAATTAAGTACACAGTATATGTAAAACCTAATAAATGAATAAATAAAAATAAATAAAAGTCTCAAAACTATTTAAATTGAGATATTTTTAAATACTTTATTATTTTAAAATATTTTAAATATTCAAAAAACATTGAAATTAAATAATAAAATATCTGTAAAATAAAACTAAATTAATTAAATATTAACATTTCAGCAACATAAATAAAATGTCATACTAAAATTTTAGCAAAATGAAAAAAATAATTAAATTTCAATTTAAAAAAAATGAAAGAAAAACAAAATCTACTAAAAATAAAATATAATAATAAAAACAAAGTAATATAATTGTCACAGATTCTGCAGAGGCACGAGGCGTAGACGGAGCAAGGACATGTAACATTCACTTCAATGAACAGAGGTAAACACAGAGCACTACAGACATCCATTAAACCTCGTCAATCGACAATACTGGACAGAATACACAGGGCTTAAATACACAAGGGAAACTACAGACAGGTGAGGAACACGGGTGGGACCGATAAACTCATTAACTAAACAAGAACAGGAACAAGACCATATATAGACATGAAGGAAATCATAACAAAACCAAAGACAAGGAACTCGTGACATGAAACAAAGACAAGGGCGTGACAATAATAAAATTACAATTTGAGTCAAATTAATTACAGTACATCATTTATTTATTAACCCCTGCAATAAAAATGGTGTGGGTCTGTAAGAATTTTTATAGCAACAAAAACAAAATATAATGTATAAAATTATATGATAAAATAAGATAAATGAATACGTAAAATGAACATAATAAATTATTTTAATAAGTTATTATTAAGTTAAGAGCCTGTAAGAATGTAGTGTGTGTGTGTGTAAGATTTTGTAATGCATGTTCAGTACTGTCTGTCTGTTTACTTATGCATCATGCATTATTAAAATCAAATTAAATATTACCATTTCAGAAAATGAAAGAAAAAAAAATAATAATATAATAAAATAAAATAAAAATCACCTGCACAACAGAAATAGTGTGGGCCTGTAAGAGCGCATATAGTGTGTTAAGTGCACTGAGTAAAGGCAGATAAACATGCTTCATGTGGATATTGCACAATATTTATATTTTAGCAAAATCAAATTAAATAAAACACAAAAATTTAAATAATAATAATAATAATAAAAAAAAACAGTAAAATTCATTACTTCTTATTGTTGGCCTGCTCAGAAATTGGGTGGGTTTGTGAGAGTGTATGTAGCATGTGTGTGTGAATGAGTCCACTGCACCTGTCTGTCCTACAAAGACAGATGAACATGTCTGTTTCCATGTGCAAACAGCTCCAAGCCATGTCAGCGAGAGTGATGGAACAGCAAAGTCGCGTAAGACACAGCACCTCCTCGTCTTATCGCAGAGCGACGTGCTTCTCTAATTAAGGGCAAGCCGGTCTGGTGCTGGTGTTATGACTACCGTGACGGCGACTATTTTTCAAAAACCACTTCTCTGACGCCTAAAAGGCCTCGGGGGAGAGGCAGGGAACAGCAGCCTCTCCACCGGCAGATCATTGATTAAAAAGGCTTATGAACTTCCACCTGCGCTGCAGGAAAAGGAGGACAAACAGGACTCTCTTCTCTTTGTGCTCAAAAGCAACCGAAATCCTCAGGCAAAAAAGATCTGCTCAAATGCATGTTTCTTTCTGTCAGTTAAAAGCTGTTGTTTAGCAGCAGTTTTGTCTTGTCTTTTCCATGCATTTCATTGTTTTTTTATATGCTAAACAGTCAAAGTTCTGCAGAAATGATTCATTTAATAGACAAACAAAATCTGACCTTGAAAAACCTTTTTTTGTTCTGTAGTTTATGTACTTTCTGCTGCAGAAGCATGCCTCAAACACTGTAAAATGTCTCATTTGGGCTGTATGGTCTGGGTTAAATGATTCTTCTTTTATGTGCTTTGTATGCTTAAAGACGTCCATCTGTTTACATTTATTCTATGCCAGAGGCTTACTAGGGCTGCTTTCAAGATCGTTACTTTGTTTGCTGAAGATTATTTCTGGGGTCTTGCACCCTAAGAAACTCCTACCCAAAGAAATCGATCTGAACAAGGGGAGGTTGAGTTTATGTATACGGCACCATTTTAAACATGCATATAGACTAGAGCGAAACTGGAGTCAATTACTGAACACATCTACTGGCTTCTGTCAACATTGATTTGTTTTAGACTAAGATCTCTGCTTTAGCAAGAGACTCTAATTGCACTGGCCCTAACCCTCTAATTACTCTGAGGCTGCAGCAATTCACTTCTGTGCACTCTTGCTTGTTTACCACGCAAAGAAAGAAAGAACAAAAGACAAAAAGAAATATAGAGTGGAAGAAAGGAAGAATGAAGGAAAAAACTAAATTGAGGGGAGACCTAAAATTATATGAAGGAAAATAAGAAATGAATACAGTATCGAACAGTGGAAAGAAATAAAATAACAAAATAAAAAATAAAGAATAAAAACAGGAGAAAAAAAAAAAATAAAAAAAAATAAAGAGCAAAATAAAGAATGATCAAAAGAAAGAAAAAATAACAAAAGAAAGAATGATGGAAAGAACTGAAGAAAGAAAATTAAGTGTAAAATAAAGAATGAACAAAAGAACGCATGGAGGAAAAATAACAACAACAAAAAAATAAATAACAGAATGGGGAAAAACAAAGAAATAGCAAAATAAAGAATGAAAGAAAATAACGTGTAGAAGAAAAGCAAGATTATTAGAATTAAAAAAAAACTGAAAAAGTAAAAATGAGAGAGCTGAAGGTGGCAAAAGAAAGAAAGAAAGAAAGAAAGAAAGAAAGAAAGAAAAAATTAAAAAGAATATGCAAATGTGCAAACAAAAGACATACAGGAAAATAAAGAATATAAAAGAAAGGGAAATTAAAGAATGAAAGAGAAGGGCTAAAGAAGGTAAAAAAATAACGAATAGCAAAATGTAACTAAAAAAAAGTAAACACAGAAAAAATAAAGAAAGTAAACTATTTTTCTTGCTTTAAAGTGCTTAAGTTAAAACACTGAGTGTGAAATAATAAAACAATATGTTAAAATAATGTGTTCTCTTATCATTCTGTCAACAAAATCCCACGAACTTTGCCCCGCCATTCCGACACTCTAAAGTGATGAAACTATGGCACCATGTGCTTTTACAAAACCTGAAATTTTCATAGGTTTCATGTTATATTGTTGGCTCGGAAAATATGTAAATGCTCTTGCCCAGGAGCCGCAGCTGTATCCCTTCTAGCCTTAACCACAAATCAGGAGAGTATAAACTAACTTCAGTCGACTTCAACTTGAAAATGGTGTGTTCCACGGTTGAAAAAAAAGATTATTCATGTACATTTCGTGCTTTTAGTAAATATGAAAAGACATGTTTGAGCTGAGGCAATACAGTGATCTGTCACAACACATTAAAAAGCCACAAAATGATGAAAATTTTCAGTTTCCTCTTTGCTCTACGATGTATTTTTCACTACGTGAGACCATGATGTGTAGTGTGAGAGTTACACAGTAACTAAGGCTGGCTGTGGGTCTTCGCGAACAGTTAATTAGTCCCTAAGCCAAAATATTACTGCAGTTCATGTTGTAAACAGGCGTTTAGATACTCATATCAACAGAACACAACTAAAGAGCAATTTACCTGAAGTTCTGGAGGGGCTGTTTTCACTCCCGGCCACAGTTGTGTCTTTCTCTGGGGTTCCTGTGGTCTGGGACGAAGGCTCCTCCATTGAAACTGGTTCAGATGTTGTCCAGCCCTGAGCCAACACAAATGATTCCGACCCTCCTGACCTGGACTCAGCCTGCTGGGAAGTGTCCTCAGGACCTGGATTAGTTGGCTGAACCGTAGGTCCAGCCTGTGTAGTTATTACAGTAGGAACCGGTGGTTGTGGAGTATCTACCTCCTCTTGAACCACAGGTAACCACGTGCTAGAAACAGCTGGATCCGGAGTACACAAAATATCTTCGGTAGTGGCTTCTTCTCCTGATTGGGAAGGAGTGATCCCTACGGTGGGTGGTTGAATTGCTAGCTTGTCCTCGTTGGGATCTCCAGGGCTTCGGGTGGTAGGGGTGTAGGAAGTGTGTGTTTGTGGTGCAATGGTCAAACCTAGGCCTTGCTTCCGTTTAACGAAAGGCATGTTGACTTTATTCGAGGGACTGTTCTTGTGTTTTTCAATGGGGCGATGGACGTACATGATTTCCCCCCTGGCTTCCTCAACCGTGTCGGCTGGTTTCTCATCCTTGGGTTCAGAAGAACTTGATGCACTAGTAGGTTGAGTCGTCTGGAGACTAATAAGCTGCCATCTGACAGTGGTCTCCAGCGGGACTCCGTGGTCATCTGATCCATTTATTTGGCTGTCAAGGGTGAACGGTAACTCCTTGCCTGCACTCCCTTCGCCATCTTTTTCTTCCTCTGCAGATACCGGCGATGGAGGCCCTTGGGGAACAGGGTAACCATCCTCGTTCCCTTCCCCGGAAAAGTTCTCAGGGTTATTCCTGGAAACAGGAATGGTCATGATCTCCAAACTGGCTCGTTTGGCTTCCATGGGACTGCTTGTTTGAGTTATGAAATGCCTATTATCGCTTGGGACAACTTTCAAGGACTTCGGCGGCCAAATTTGTTGGCTGCTCCTCATGTAACCGAAACTCTTAGATGCAGAAGAAAGGCTCGGATCCGCAGTTCCAGATCCAATAGCTCCTGCAGGGATGACAAAACACTGTGATTAACGGAGCGAGGGAGGAGATCGTTTCATTTAAATGTATGTTTAATTAGCGAGTAAAATATGCTAACTCCCGCCCCAGAACTATGGTAATTAACTTTAATGTGTGTGGCTCGATATAGAACTGTCATTATTTATCCGTCAATGCCCTGGAGATATCCAGCAATTAATCTATTGGTCTCAACACACCTATCTTTTAATCAAACCCTTGCTTCAAAGGAAAAATGAGTTACAAGCGTAGCTAAAATGACCTTTATTTTCTTCCCAGAGGGTAATATTTGACTCTCGGGTGAAACGGAGATGAAATGTACATTCGTTCTGAAAGCAATCCAGGTAATAAGGCTCTTTTTCTTTATGTTGCCCCGGCACAAGGAACTCGTACATCATGCTCCTGTCCGGTGCCGTTAATTCCCAATGCTTTCTAACAGTAAATCTAGATAAAATAAGACCCAAATCTGTATGTTCAAGAAGCAAAAAGGTCTTGATTTACATCACGATGTGTGTAGGTATCCATTCAGAGTGCAATAAAGTAAAAACGCCAAGAGCTCTAGACTTATTATTATTATTATTACGTGATTCAGCATACTGCAGTACACGGTGCTAAACCAAATCCTAAACAAAGATTTCACTGGCTGTGTGGAAGAGATATTTGATTTAGCTGCAGTATTTTCTGTGTGCATGGATAATTCATATATTGGCTCAGATAACATGCTTTGCCTTAAAGGAAACAAGAAGTGTTTAGCATTTAAGCCATTTTAGATATTCACAGACCATATGTTCGGTACACACAATGAAATATTAAACAATAATGAATTATTCAAGGCTCTGCTGTTGAGGTGTCACATGGATGTGGTGCAATTTACATAACCAAGTAATTGAGCAATTAATAATATGAATAGCTGATTACTTTGCAGTCACAGGAATGTGACGGTATTAAACATGTTCATGAGATGTAGAAAAGTAGTATATTAAATAGATTCTACCAATTACCTGGATGTACTGTAATAGTGGAACAATTACCCACATAATATAAAGCATTTGGAGCAAGATCAAACAAGGTGCCATCTGCACACAAAAGCTGCAAGGGATTTTTCTTTATATATATCCATTTTTGCGTTTACTTTTAAGCAGCTGGTGATAAGGTGGTTTTTAGTCTGGATGATAAAAAGCTGCATTTTGTCATGATAATAGTCATAAGTTGCAGCAACTGTAAGATACAAAGTCACATTAACAAGATATAACGTTGTAACTGAGAGAGTTGTAACTTCTGGAAAAAATTCCAACTGGGAGCAGCAAAATCACAATTTCGAAAGTTTAAATGTGAGGTAAAAAATCTGCAAAGCTGAAAGTCTGACATATAAAGTCGCATTTAAGAAGAATTTGCAATTATGAGATATCAAATATCACAATTGGGATAATAAATCGCAATTGTAAGATATATTGTTATATTTAGAGGATGTTGCAACTAGAACATTTTTAGTAATGAGATATAAAGTTGGAATTGTAACAAAAAGTCGCAAACGCAAGATATAATGTCGCAATAAAGTCGCAATTGAAACAAGTGTTGCATTCGGGAGAGTCCTATAAAAGGTACAATGAGATACAATGTTGCAGTTTGAAGATCTAAAGTCGCAGTTCTGAGAAATAAAGCCGCATTCGGAACAAAAAGTTGTAATTATGAGATAGAAAAATCAGAACGGTGAGATATAATATCGCAATTGGGATAAAGAGTCACAATTGTGAGATATAACAGTGCATTCAGAAGATGCTGAAATTAAAAAAATAAGCCATGATAATAAGATTTAAAGTCTCAATATTGAAAAAAAGTCACAATCATTAGACAATTATGAGATACAAAGTCAAAACTGGGAGATACAGTGGGTACAGAAAGTATTCAGACCCCCTTAAATTGTTCACTCTTTGTCATATTGCAGCCATTTGCTAAAATCATTTCATCATTTTTTTCCCCTTATTATTGTACACACAGCACCCCGTATTTACAGAAAAACACAGAATTGTTGACATTTTTGCAGATTTATTAAAAAAGAAAAACTGAAATATCATATGGTCCTAAGTATTCAGACCCATTGCTGTGACACTCATATATTTAACTCAGGTGCTGTCCATTTCTTCTACACCTTCATTTGAGTCCAGCTGTGTTTGATTATACTGATTGGATTTGATTAGGAAAGCCACACACCTGTCTATATAAGAC
>JAUMHE010000079.1:6795046-6823586 GCA_032359235.1 Enteromius mattozi
TAAACCCAATTGAGCATCTCTGGAGAGACCTAAAAATGGCTGTCCACCAATGTTTACCATCCAACCTGACAGAACTGCAAGGAGGAATGGCAAAACAGATACTTAAGCACGTTGTTCTATGGCACGTATGCATTTCAGAGAATTTCGTTTATCCACATCTATACATGCCTAATATATTTTGGAACTCAAGCACACAGCGAGTTCATATAAAAGATGGCAGGATTTTCTGAATTCTCAACATGCTCTGTGTAATGAAACTCGAAACAAGGGGAGAGACGGAGCAGCATGCAGCGAAGGGTGAAATAGCCAGTGAATCCGAACTCGACTAAATTACCTCTGCTGGAGGAAAAACGAACGGAAACAGCCAGATTGAGTTCGGAGTATCTTAATGCACACACTCCATGGCCCTGACGATGATCATGCCTTGTATAATTGGGAGAGACTCGGAATTTGTAGCAGTGCCTGCGGTTTCGGCCAAACACATTAATTAGATTCAGATGTAAATAATGCATGCTGACTAAAGCTGGATTTTCACCCGACATTAAACATTAATGTTCCCTGTTGAATTTGGTTCGCAGGGAGGATATTTGTACTGATGATGCCTTGAGAAAGGACTGCTGCCAAAACCCATCGCGCTAAAACCACACCAGTTAGACATGCTTCAATCTCAGCCTAAGGCTCGCAACGCTCTAAATTTTCAGAAGTTGGATCCCATTTTGCTTTCTCCTACTATGCAGCTTTACTTGGCACAGATATGACAGACATTGATATCCGTTAAAAGCCCTGGAGCAGGAGGCAGGAATACATCTCAGTGCTGTGACCTCTACAGCGACACTCCCACTTTCGTATTCCGGAGAACGAATCATGTCGGCAACCTTCCTCTTCGGCGCCTGTGCCATATTATTTTTCTTTCGAAACAATGAAAAAATAAACAGCAAGCTGTTGGAGGATGAAGTATGCCAAGGGCATTTATCTTTGCACCAAGTGGATGCCACATTTGATTTGTGGCGAATGAAAGCCACACTATGAGGGTTAAAAGTGCAGTCCATTCAGTGTTGAATTGTGTACTTGGGTTCAACTGAAGAAATAATGAAAATACGTCCTTCCGCTACAGTTTTGCTCTGTTCTGTGCTTCTTCAATCATGGGCTCTTTTGGACAACTTTTCACACCTTATTTGAGGTTTACTTGAGGTAACGCTGCCACAAATTAGATATAGACGTAATTTAATGGTCGAAGCTGAAGAAACGCCCATCTACTGACCAATAAACATTAGTTTGACCTATTGGTTGAAAGATTGACTTCTTTGCCAAAAATCTATAAGAGAAGAAACTCACTTTTGTGGTTTCACATCACCCACTTCTACATAAACCAAGCATAAAATAATACAAAATGTAATTAAGCCCTACTTTAACTAAATTAAGCACGAGCTTCACCTACTTCACTAAGTTCAATTAAGAAGAGGAGCTGCATGGTCTTGTGTAATTGTACATACTTAAACTTCTATTAAGCTTTGGACGATTGTGTGTTGTACCTTTGGTTGGTCCAGTGAAGGTCTGTGAATGTGGATGATCCATATAAGAATTGCTTGGACTCTTTATCTCTTGCTGCGCAGCCACCAAGACAACTTCTTTCTCTTGTTCCAAGAGCTCTTCTTTTGGATCTGACGAGGAGGGATTGTATGAATGTTCCTTGATATTAGGCTCCACGATGGCGTTATCAGCACCAACTTTGCTTGTTTTCCCTCTACTTGGCTTGGTCCTGGCAGGTGGGACCATTTCTGAGGTTCCTCGGTAGATGCTGGACTCTGTGGCCGGTATCTCAGGTTCTCCGGTCCAGTACCTGAATGGCTTCATGATTGTGTTGACAAAGTTGGAGATGACGCTGTGGCTGGTCTGAGCTTGCGTAGACGAAGACGGCATGGTTGAAGACGGGTCAGGAGACACATCTGAATCATCAGTCTCCTCTTTCGCCGAACCTCCTTGAAGGTTCTCCTGCTTCTCCACAGCATCGTCTTCCCATTCTACAGACCTTTCTTCGGGTTCGAGATGGATTACAACATGCTCCTCTGAGATTTCTGAAGATTCGTTGTTTATGATGGACTTGAAGTCTTCTTTCTCGAGATCGACCAGACCGGTCCAAGTTGAAGGCTCAGGGTAGGCTCCGTTTCTTTGGAGCAGCACCTCTTCGTCGCTTGAAGAGCTAAAATTGGAGTTTTTTAGGGTTTTGTGGAGTATCGCCGCCTGCTCTTCGAAATTCTTCTCTGAAAGAGAAAGATAGTCTCATTAATGGTGCCACTGACAGATAAAACTACAAAGCAGATATCTATACAGAAGTCCATAATGCGAATTTAACCTAATCCTCATTTCATACATTTTTCAGATGCTCCTGACACAAGGGTGAAACTCTTGATAAATTATTTGGAAGTATGCTCCAAAATTATGTAGACGGGATGTGAGGGAATATTTTATGAAACTTCTCAAAGCTAAAAAAAAAAGAAATCTCCAGCTAATCATTGAGTTTGAAACCCCCCAAAAAGATGAAAAGATCTTTGTGTGAATATATGCCCGTAGCAAAACAGAGAAAGAGGCCAGAAGTTCAGCCAACCTTGATAGCAGTAGGCGTCAAAGAGGTCACTAGTGTCTGGGAACCCGGTGCGGTTGGGGTTATGGTAAACGGTCCGTACTCCTGGTTCATCTCCTCCACAGTTACGCCGGGGAAGGTTGATGGGGTAACGCACACTGCCATCCGCCAACCAGCCTGGGTCGCAGCGGTCCAGGCCACCCTGCCAGGCCAGGTAGAGCTGCCCGGCCGTGGCCAGCTGAGCTCCCAAAGTGTGGCAGTGAGTGGAGGCAGATGCCAGGCTCAACTTCTCCGGCACACTAGTGTGAAAAACTTCACCTAGAGAGAGCAAAGATATACAGTGTGCATTATTTATAAGTGATAATTTCCCTAAGAAAGCTGCTGTTTGCAACATGAGACCTATAAACAAACTTTATAAAGTAACTAAATTTGGTTATATATTCGTAATACTGTTTATCACATCTACACTGTAACAGCTGATTGCTAAATATAGGAAAAACATCAAATGTACTTTTTGTTGAGATTTAATGTATTGTTTATTCATCTTTATGAAGCCCCACAAATGACATGCAGGAAAGAAATAGTAAAGCGGGCAAACAACTTAATACTTTCGTTCCTTTGATGGCTCCTTTTCTTCCACAATTTAGTAAAGTAAGGGGAGCGAATTATGTTGTTCACATTATTTTAAAATGAGGGAACAAATTATTATATCCCACCACAAAATCACTTTGTATTATACAATTTCTGTATTATATTCATTAAAGGGTTTAAAATAAATAAAATAAATAAATAAATAAATAAAATAAAGGCTAAATTATGCAATATTTGTTTCCTCAAATGCAAACAGTTGACCAAAAATGTACATAAATAAACATAAATTTCAAAATGTATTTTCTTTTGTAAAAACTTTAATATATTAAAACATTTTTATGTTGTGAAGTTTATGAACTTTGTGTATAAAATAAAATAAATAAATTACACCAATATGAGAGGCATTAAACTTTTAAGACATTCAGGAATACTAATTCACAGCAAGAGGCAGGACCGTCACTCCTGCATGAAACAAATGGACGTGCACTTCAAAAACAAGAAAAAAAAGAGAGCATGTTATAACTGTACCCGCTCTGGCATAAACCGTAGGACTGAGCTGAAAGCATGTTGACCTACTTAGATGTTCTGGGAGTTGGGACATGAGCAGGTACATGCATCTCCGCCATCTGAGGCTCACGAGGACATTTAAAGACAGTTTTTTTGGATGACTGAGCTGTAAGTGAATGCATCTGCAGTACCTTGCAGACCGCTGGCAAAGCAGTACACATCGAACATCTCGTCGGGTTCCCGGCTGCCGTAGTTCCTCACGCCAGGTGAGTCTTCCCTGTCGCCAAAGCAGCCGGGCCGGGGTGACTGGATGGGATACCTGGATGAGGAGCCAAAACAAAGCAGGAGTCATTTCCAGGGAGGGAAGGAGTGAGTAAGATAAACTGTGCAATTACCGGAAAGCGCATCGATTTGGATGGCGCATGGGTGCCGGCTAAAGTCTGATTAAGAGATTATACACGGCACTCTAGGGTTTCCGAAGAGAAATGGCGTATGGGATTCTCGCGCAGCCCAAATATTGAAGTCAGTTATATAAAACCATTAAAGCAGCCCACATATATTCCATCCCAGTCCAGAGATCTCTGATGTCTCCATACGCTTGCACTAATTGCGCGTTTGCGTCTTCACTGATGTGTAGCCAAGCTTCCCTGGAGATGGCCCAATTAGAGCTCTTCCATGCAGGGAGGGAAAAACCCGCTCAGGTTTTTATTCGACGAGGGCCGGGCCTCGCGGCTCAATTACGAGCTGACAATATGCGCTAGATATGAATGTTGAAATCAATAGCCGCCTGACATTCAGCCATGGAAAAGTGATTGGAGGTGGCAAGCCTGAACAAACGGGGCAGTAATGCAGTCGATACAAAATAGATATTATGATTAATTAGAACGGCTGATTATTAAATTGCTGCGAGTCCCGGATTCCTTCTGAAGAAAGTCGCGCTGTTCTGTTTCATGCAAGGGGGACCAATTTTTCAGTACAGCAGCTCAAATTTTCGTTCTGATCTACAAAGTGATGGTTTTATAAGTAACATTAAAAGGAAGATTTAGAGACTCGCTGGGGAATAAAATTATGCAAACATGTTCAAAGACTCCTTTGCTCCCAAATATATGCTCGTTTCTGAATTTCTGAAAAGCAAAAGGCCTTTTATTAAACATTTACAGCATGTATTTTGTATACTAGTATGTAATAGACCTGTAACTCTTGTAACTTATAATTTTTTCCCTCATTTGCCATGTTGAAACTAAGTGAAATTAAATTAAATTAAATATTTTAAATATACTGAAATTATTGGTTTGTTATATTGAAATATTATAAAACATTACAATTTTCAGTACAATTTTATAGCTACACAAAAATAAATCACTGGATGTTTGACAAGTTAAAAATCAAATAAATAAAATTAAATATTAGAATATTCTATAAAATATTTATCAACCCAATAAAAAAACTAGACACTTTGTCAGGTAAAATTTGAATATTAATGAACAATAAATAATATACATAAAGCAAATAAAACATTTGTCACGTAAAAAAAAACAGAAAATATATTAAATACTCTGAATTTACACAATAATACTGTATACTGATATACAATACTGAATACTGTACTTGAAAATACAATAAAATTAAATTAAAATTGATGCTGGACATTTGTGACCCTGGAGCACAAAATCAGTCATACTGTAATTATCAGGTATATTTACAGCATTAGCCAAAAATACATTGTATGGGTCAAAATTTTCTTTTATGCCAAAATCATTAAGATATTGTGTAAAGATCATGTTTCATAGATATTTTGTAAATTTCCTACCATAAAGATATCAAAACCTAATTTTTGATTAGTAATATGCATTGCTAAGAACTTCATTTTGACAACGATGGGAGGCGATTTTCTCAATATATTGTTTGTTTGTTTGTTTTCTGCACCCTCAGATTCAAACCACATTTATCATGCTGAAAATGTTATAAATTTAGAATTACACAAATCAAAGACATCTTACACAAAAATGCACATTTCCAAATCTGATTAGCAAAAAACTGACTAATCTTTAGTTCTGACCTCACTGTCTGATCCGACAGCCAACCAGCGTCGCAGTTGTCATAGCCGTCATCAAAAGTGGCCTGCAGCTGGGCCGGGGTGGCGATATTAGCAGAGTTCTCCAGACAGACTCTTTTGGCGTCGGTGAAAGACAGAGCGTAGCGGTCGTGAGGAGCGCGGTAGTGAAAGACCACTCCTGTTTGAGAAAACAAAACAACAATAATATGTGTTTAACTTAAAGGGACACTCCACCCCAAAGTGAAAATTTTGTCACTGATCACATAACCCCCATTTCATTGGATGAAATGGCAGTCAATGGGACAATCACAAGCCTAACGGTTTTCATCCAAAATATCTTAAATTGTGTTCCAAAGTCAAAATTTTCATTTTGGTGCGGAGTAACCCATTAACAAATGAAACAATGCAGGCCCCTTGAAACGCTTTACTTCACTTTCATTCCCGCTTTTCCTTCATTCCTCAATCCTATGGGAAAAGCAAAGTCAGGAACACAGTACAAAAGAAGCCAAATCCCAGCATAAGTTCTTTGACCAGTTAGAGGATGGACTTCCAGTCCGATGTACAAAGAAATGAGATTCCTGGGATTGCTTTTGAACTGTCCGTCTGTTATTCCCAGATCACATCGCTTTGGAGTCCCTTTCGTCCTCTACACGTTTATAACCTCCGCTGTCGGCTGCCATCCCGGGAGAACTCACAAACATGAAAGGGACAAAGGAAAATCCTCAAAGCTAGGTGGGCCAATTTATGACGAAACACTTCAGACGACGTCTTAAGGGGGAAGATTTCAGTCTCCTGAGCAATACGGCCTGTTTCTTACCCGACTGTGGCAGCTACATGTGACGCCCCACTTCAAAGGGGCACGGGAGGAAGACGTCTCTTTCGGTTTTCATTTCCTTCCTCCCTTTTTCTCCGGGCCTGCTTCTCTTTTTCGCTTCCCATTGGAGTTTAGGACAGACTCGGAGCTTATAAAAATACTCACTGTCTGTGACAAACATCTGGGGAGGAGATATATGGGACTCTCGTCCGCTGAGGGATGCCTCATCTTATTAGAAAAGGGGGTCAGAGTTTCCATACAGTTTCTCACTTCCCCAAGACACAATCCAGAGAAGGTCAGATTTGTGACCAGTTAGCTAATGGTTTTGTTGCATGTCTGTAATGTTTCACTGAAGCTACACTTTTTAAATAATAGCTCATTCAAAAACACAGAAATGGAGCATTAAATCTCTTGCTCACCAGTGCATCCTCTTACGGTGAATTGGTGCCATCGGAATGAGAGTCCATACGGCTGATAAAAACATCTTAATTATCCACAAAACTCCAAATCCATTAAATAATGTCTTGTGAAGTTGCGTGTTTGTAATAAACAAATCCATCAATGAGGAGTTTTAACTTTAAACCGTCACTTCTGGCCAGTTTAATATGAGTCCATAATCCATAATAACACCAGTAGAAAATTCTGTAGCTCTCTCACATCAAAATCTTACTTGTGGATTATTGTAATGTTTTTATCAGCTGTTTGCACTCTCATTCTGACGGCACCCATTCACTCCGCTATGCAATACTTGTATATACTGTATGTAATATAGTTGAATCTTGAAGTAAAAACTGCTGGATTATTTCGATTTATTTGTTTTTGTCTGTTCTATTGCGTTTACAAACTGAAAAAACAACATTAAAGGTCAAAAACTGTACTTTTTTTGAGAGCCATTAGTAACAACACCTTGCACTTGAAAATAGCACTTTCTGATAGAAATCACAAAATATGTGAAAATGACCTATTTTGCCCTGAGGTCTTAAAGGGTTAAAAAACAAGACAAATGTTTAAATAAATAGTTTCCAAAAGCAGTGATGCTATAGTAGAAGAACCATTTATGGTTGCCCACATGACCTTTCAATCAACAGTTCTTAAACCGTTTTTATAGTGAAAAACTTTTTATTAATCTAAATCTTTTGCCAGTATAAATAATCTTTAAAGGTTTCTACTGATGTTAAAGGTTCTTCATGGAACCAAAGATGCCATTAAAGAGCCTCTATTCTTACAGAAACGTTTAATTAAATACATAATTATGCAATTAATATGACTGCATCTGTGTGCATTAGTTATTTCACATAAATACAGAATTAAAAAAAAGTAGTAACATCAAGAATGTTTTTTGAGGAGTTTTACACAGATTATGGTCAAATGTGGTCGAACTGCATGTTTTTTTTATTTTAAATATTCCTATAAACTGTCTCGACTCTGTGTTCCCTTCATTATCCAGTACTCTGTGTTCAAAACTACATTGCTGTAACACAATAAGGTGTGAAAGCTTCTAAGGTTGGTGAATGCTTTAATTGGCAATGTTATTGCTATTTCCATAAAAGCTCGTAACAGTAATGGGAATTTTTCATGATACTGGCTGCCAGCGTGTTTCAATGCTTTAATTGCTGAGCTCAAACTAATTAACCATTCAGACGTGCAGAGGAGGAGGTTTCAGTACATGAGTATCCGCATGTATAATATTAATAATGCACTGGCATCTCATAATGCATTTTTTAAGAGTCACTCTCTCTTCAGAGAAGTAATCCTTGTTAAGTTTTGCAATCAGAAATTATGACTTCATCATAATGGTCATAAATTTGTTTCCTTTTGCTTCTGGACGCTGTCTAGGCCACGTTCACTGAAATCATGTTCAAACTTCATATTTGATTCCCTACCTATATAAATATTTCAATGCAAGTATTTTTTTCTGTGATACTGTTAGTTTTTACTGTTTACGATTATATATTTTTTTATTTTTTTAATATGATACTTTTTATATTATTTTATTCCTTAGTTATTGTTGTTTTATTTATTTTGTACCATTTAATTTGCCTTTTTTCTTATATTTATTTATTTAACTACAAATTTTCTATATTTTTTATTACAAATATTATTGTTTTTTATTACATATTCTCCATTGATTTCTTACTATGCTAGAAAAGATTATTATTTTTATATTTTTACATATACACATACACACACACACACACACACATATACATATACATATAGGCTATATATCAGTATATGTAATCACAAGTTTTTACTTGCTGCAAAAATATCCAAATTAAATAATTTATTAAATTATCAAAGGCCAAGAGATGTTATTTGTTAAATACGTAAATATTATATATATATATATATATATATATATATCTATATATACATTATATACATTTCATATATTAACATAACATATTTTTCTTCCATACATAATAAATATACACAGCACACTTACATATATTCTGGATGCGATTAATCACTAATTAATATATATATATATATATATATATATATATACACATACATACACATATATTACTGTTTTTTTTTTTTATTACATTACATCTTCTTACAATAGCTGCAATTTGTGTTAACTATAATGAACGTAATTTACTTCTGCACTTAAAAGAATGGCATCAGCTTAACTGCTGTGTAACTACTGCAGCACATTTATCACCTGATTAAACCAGTTTGCTCAGTGAATAAGACGAGTTTTTCGCTCTGAATGTCATGTTGCGTGTAAAAATGCTGCGACTGTTTGATAAATTCACCCAGTGAACATTTCCGCTCCACAGCCTCCCGCAAACGCAAGTGCTGTGCTGAATGCTGGCAGCGAATGAAGTCTAACTAACTTCATCAAGGCTTTGGCAGAAATCTGAGCGTGCAAAAAAACGCAGCAGCTGTTTGGTCCATGCCTCCGTGGTCTGATCTGATGGAAAACGCCACCAGATGTGCAGAAAAACCAATCCTCAGCGCTGAAGACTGTAATTACAACCAGTTTTTCAGATTAAATAATATATCAAGTCATTCAGCGAGAGCGTTTCACCCAGAGGCCTGCAAAACCACTGAAAAGAGCTACCTGGTCTCATGGCATAAACGTATCTTTGTGCACTTTTTAGTGAGACAAGAAATATGTAGCAATAAGTACATATCATTGCAGTTTCCAAAAGAAATGATCACTAGAGGCAGTAAAACTGACACCTTTTATTCCCTTTCACACAAATTTACAGAGTTTGATTTATAAAGTGTAATTTTCGCACAATTACTTGAAAAATATGTTATGACTTCAAAACAATATTAATATGCTGGGGTATTTGAAAAAATTAAACTGATGCTTTTTAGTTAGCATCACACATATTCAGCTTCATATCTATGGGTCTTCATAGACAGTAGGTTTGTTCGGTAGCTCACAGAGTACAGAGATGTTAACTGTTAAAATCTGTGTAAAAGGAAGTTGAAATGGCACGGTTGCATCAATAAATGTGTTTATATAATTTTACAGTTTTATACTTTTGGGTAGGTTTAGGGTTGGATTTGGTGTAGGGCATATTTCCAACATGATAGAGTATTAACTTTTAGCAACAGTCCACGGATATTTCAATTCTGAACCACCGCAATACATACCTATATCAACGTGCCAGGGTTTACATATTGAACCTGTGTTTTAGCGCCACTCAGTAGACATTTCTCTTTGAAACTGCGGCGAAATGTGGAGTAATGCATGTAAAAATGGTGTTGCACAAAAAGTGCACAGAGGTACATATTTTTATGAGACCAGGTTGGAAAAGAGACGTTAATCGTGATTTGCGCAAAACATAAACATTAAAGTTCTCCTCAAAATGTAAATCCTATCACTTGTTGTTCCAAGCCTGTATGAGATACTTTCTTCTGAAGACAAAAGATGTTTGGAAGAACATTTTAACCAAACAATTTTTGGTCCCCATTGACTTCCATTGTATTTTTTTTCCATACTACAGACGTCAAAGTGGACCATCAACTTTCCAAAAAACCTGTGTGCTTTGGAACAACTATCCCTGTACATATAAGACAAAAGAAGTCAGCTGTAGTTTTATGTTGAATCTGATTACTATAATCACAGCTGTGTGTATTAGCATTCTGCGGTGCGCTACATTACCCGTGACCTGAAGGGGCACCGTATCTTGTTCGTCGTTAATGCCGACCACGACCTCACAGCGGTACATCCCCGAGTCGCTGGATCTCAGGCCTGTCAGCACCAGGCTGGCATTGTAGCGGTTCTCCGAGTATCCCGGCAAGGTCACACGGCCCTGGAAGGCTTTCTTCACCTTGATTATATTGTCTTTGGCCACCAGAATGGACTGCTCCATCTGCAGGCCGTCCAGGCCACGCTGACCCCACAGTTTGGTCCACTTGATGCGGGGGGGTTCGTGCGAAGGGTTCGGGTGCAGGGTGAAAACACACGGCAGGAGGGCCGCACCTGACAGAGGCTCCTGAACCCGCTGGTGAGTCACCTTACGCATGTTCACCACAGTATCACAGCTCACCAGGCCTAAGGACACAGAAATAAATCACAAAACTGAGCAGGTTCACGACTAGTCTTGAGCAGTTTGATGAATAGTGCCTCAAGTTCAGTAAGGTGATACAGTAAGGTTTCTCTTCAGTTTATTGTGTTGCTTGAGATGTTTAGGAGTTTTAGCTGATTTTGATATATTTTTTTTTTACTTTGCTATTTTATTTCATCCATTTTTTTTACTTTCTTTACTGTATTTCCTATTTGTACAGCACTTTGGTACAACAATATTTTTTTAAAATGTGTTTTATAAATAAACTTGAACTTGAAATAATCATATAATTTTTCAAAATACTGCAAAAAAGAGAGAATATATTTATAGAGGCCTACTTTGTTCGGCCAATATGCAGTATTCAACAGAGCACACTACATTATTAAATTTTTTTTTTATACATTTATATACATTTTTCTTAGAAAAATGTCTAAGAAAAATGTCCCCAAATCTCGCATCAACTCTGTGACCAAACCATATTTTGCCTTTAAATTGGTGGAATTATCTCTCAGAATTGTGTAAGTTACAGGAAATGATGTCACTTTCCCTCATTGATAAGATCTAAAGCAATGAAAAGTATCTGTGCTCTCTCTGAGAAAATATTTTAATCTAAAAACTTCTTACATCAAGAGTTATTTTGTAGAATGTCAACTCTGTTATCACAATATCAAAAGGAAAACAGAATTTATTACTGATCTCACATATGGTTTTTAGAGGTCTTTAAATCATGTTTTCATTAGTGTCATGTGTTCTTAGCATTTATGGCAGAAAGTGGAGTTTTCTTAACTTTCTCCACATAATATTAAAACATGCATTAATTTCAAACATAACTTGATTTACTTGCTAAATGAATATGCAACATGATGACGAACCAGAAGAAACATCTTTTTCTTGGCTCTTTCTTGACTGTGAAATTAAATTTTTTTTGTTACACAAAAAGGTTGCGTGTACCATTTCATTTATTATTATTATTATTATTTTATTTGATTATTACAAACTTTTCAATAGCAATGTATAACTTTTAACTTTCTTATATTCAAAAAAGTAGGCAAAATAGTAATTTTTACTGCACACTAGGCAGTACTGACCAGTATTTCATCCCAAACTAGCCCACGATTCATACAAATGAAATTCTTCCAAAATGAAAAACCCCGTAATCTTTAAAGAAAATCTGAAGACCAACAACAAACAGCCCTGTTTGTAGCTCAGTCGTCGATTGTGAGGCAAAATACAAACATAACTGAGGATTTGTGGCATTTGGGAGAAGGATAGAATTTAGCTAAAATCAATATTAATACATTATACAATAGTAAGCAATTTATTATTTATACTGCATTTACATTTTGATTTATAAATTCAGCAAACCCTGCCTTCAGTAACCGCACAGGCAAATAGAGTCATATCACTGCTAATAATCCTGTTTGCCTCAGAGGTAAAAATAAATACATTAATAAATGAAAAAAACTAAAAATCAATAGGTAAGCAAAAAGGGGGGGTTGCTGCATAGACTTACTGTGGCGGTTCACTCTCATCCCCAAGAGAAGCACAATTCATATTATGTGCAGATGTATTATAGTTTGTCACAAAGTGCTGGACAGACTCTCGTCTTCTCACTTGCATATGGGGAGGTGAGAATGTAATTGCTTCAAGACGGATTGAATGAATGACATGAGGTAAGACGGAGGAGAGAAGCCGCTGACTGTTCAGAGCAAAGGTGCAAAAATTCATTGATTTATTTTCATTAGAGTGGGCTTCTCCAGGCACCTCGTGTCTGGCTTTGCCCCGCTATTATTTGATTTGATTTCATGCAAAGAAGTGAGTCTGCTAACCGTAGACAGAGATTTCATCTCTCCCGGACCAACAACTCCCCGTCATAATTAGCTGGAGAGATTGAGCTAGCTCTATATTGACTGTAATGTGGTTTTTCATTCATTCGTTTTGTATTCATATATTCACGTTTTTATTTATTCATTTAACTAACTATTGTGGAGTGGCCCAGATACTTTTTATAAGTGGTATAAGAAGTTATTTGATTGATTGTTTCTACATAATAAGATAATAAATAGATGGATAGATAGATAGATATTCAGTATCCATGGGCAAAGAAAAAAAATCCATCAGAAAGATACATCTTACATTTCACAAAAATAATAACAAGAAGTAGTTCTTAGTTTGCAATCAAAATGATGCAAAAAAAAACGTATATATTGCAGTCTAGCATCTCACCATCACACAGATACAGTGTCATAAAGTGCGCATCGACCTCAGTCAGTGAAGTCACAGTACAGCTGTGAAAAAAACATTTCTATTAAAAAAAAGAAGCATGAAAAATGTGGCAGAGACTGCAGAGCGAGTGAACTGCACCAAAAAAAACACACTAATGTGTGTACACTTTACATTGAATGCTTCAAAGAAACTATTAATATAGCTTCATGTGAAGCATTTGTATGTATATATATATATATATATATATATATATATATATCTCCTCTGTTCTCTGCAAGCTTTACATCTCTTCCATGCTGAAAGCTTACTTGCTCAAGAGTCTCGTGTGGTTTTGGTGAGACTTGCAGAGCTCCACAAATAAATTGCCCTGTGCTCCCTTGTTTGCAAAATCTGCTGTTCAGCTCCAGACTGCTTTTAAAAACACAACTGCGCTAATATTCACACTTTAACTTATCAAATTGGAAGCCTTTAACCCCAATTTTAGCTTCTTTATATATTTACGGGCCCTCAACAGCTAAATCCTGCTAAATGAGAAAGCATCATGACACTCTAAACAGCTGTTACCATGCATATTTACAGCAAGTATGACGGTATAAATTCATCTATGATGACATTTAGCTAAAGCGTAAAGGATGGTGTCCTCTGTAACGGGCAGCGGTCATCTTCGGTGAGTAATAGCGAGTATATTGGTGGAGATGATGGCGGCCCACTTGTCCAGCGGGAACAGCACTTATCCTCCGTCCCCTCAGAAATGGACTGGACACAGGTGAAACGGTTGGCCAGTGAGTGCTTGACAACATCAATGCGAGGGGTAAATGGACTCGCAATTTTCTCGCTGAATCACAGAACACATCTTCACAAACATGTCACGAAGCAAATCGCTTAGCTGAGAGGAAAGATTCGATTTGAGAGTGGTGTGATGAGGGTCCTGAATCAGTCAAGTAAAGGTCCTGGGCTATTTACTGGGGTGAAAGACAGCCGATTTACATTTGTATTTGCATGGAAATATAGTTGATATTACGCATATGATTTGTGCAATGAATGAATGGTGCAGACTTCACCTCCGGAGTCTTCATTAGCATGTTACCATTTCATTTGAGAAAAACAAAGTAAATCAAAAATCAAAATAAAAGTCTGGTTTAACTTGAAGAAATTGTGACAGAGATATATTACTACTGTGCAGCAGAATGTAAGAGTGTAATAATACTAACACTACTATTGCTTCTACAAACTATTATAAATATTATTCCAATTTATTTTTAAAGGCATAATCACAATATTTCTTTCATGTTTTAGTTCGCCAAACAATTTAAAGGGTTTAATTTGAATTTTATTAAAGGAGAAATGAAACTTGTGTTTTATGCCATCATTTGATTATCAGAACAATTATTTATTATTGTTTTTAAAAAGCCATGTAAAAATAACAAAATGTTTAAAATACAGTTCTGCAACTCTTAATTTATTTATATTAATTCGCCATTTGTGAACTGATGCTCACTGTTCATATCTATATATCTAAATATAATAATATTTTTTAATATTAGTATATTTTATATACAATTAAAAATATATATGCAATATATACATACAACTTAAATATTCAGCAATTTATAGTGTAGTACTTTAAACTACAACAAAACCGAAAACAAAAACAATAACACTATGCAAACAATAATAATAATAATAATAATAATAATAATAATAATAATAATGAATCCTAGTATAAATTGTCAAATGATTAAGATGTATTTATGTATATTTTTTTTATATCATATTTTTTCAGTTGGGAAAAATGTATATAAATATATGAATCTTAAATATCTGAGTGTACAGTGTAGTATTTTTTAATAATAATAATTATAATAATAATAATGTTGTCATTATACATAATTTTCTATTCTCTCCCGTATACATCATTATTAAAAATGTATATATTTTTTTAATAATGATGTATATATATATATATTACATAATATTATATTATTACACTCTAAAATGCTGATTATTTCCAAAAAAAAATATCAATTTTTAAAAAAAAAATTCCATTATCAAATGCTTTGTTTGTCTGTGATTTGGGAGCAGCAGGACAACTGAAATCAGTAAATTCTAAATGATAATTTATTTGCTCTGGAGGGGGTTCAGTCCTTCCGCTGGCTCTCATCTCAAAGCTCACTCTTTTCTTCCTTTCTGTCCTCCATCTCCAGGGAAGGATCGCTTCACGATCAGGGGAAGGCTCTGAATTACCTTCCTGCTGCCCGAATTCATGCTTGAGGAGAACGTAAGCAGGAAGACTTTGGAGCATGACGTTGTTTCCCCAGGCCCTCGATGCCCACACGCAAACACCTCTAATTGCATTCATGCGCGTTTCGCAGACGCATTTAAACAGATATGTAGTAAATTAGGCCGATCTCCGGATGCGGTTGCACCGAACACATGAAAAGCGGTTTGGTCTGTAAGGCTTTGTGTGCAAGCGTGATCTAATTTGCCACGTTAAATAAACAGAAATCAAATGCAGATACCTCCTTAAAAACAAAATTACGCCTCGAGGAATAAAAAATTGCTTTAGTCCCACTTGGGTAAATAATGAATGTAAGAAGCATGGCGAAATATACTAAATCTGCATTTAGATGGAAATGTTTTTACAAGCATAACCCCCTGGAGATCGCTCTTTTGTTTGAAATTCTGCCGTTGTTTTTAATCTTTCTGAGGCCGAGCCAAAAAGAAGGTAAAATACGGAGGGTTATAAGGCCAAAAAATAGAGCGGCTGCTTGATGTATTGTGACTATTTGCCGTCGTCTTTGAACACCTGAAATGCATTAAGTGCTGTCAGAAGCCTTTATCAAGCCAGAACAGGAAACACAAGGCAACAGCGCTCGAACGCATCTCTTACACGGACCGTTTTTTCCTCCTCTCTTTCTTTTTCTGCAGGCTAATGTAATTGGCTGCTTGCTGACAGTGGCCCCATTGTCTTCAATTACCCAGCAGCCACCGAATGACTGATCGATTGCGGGCCGGGGTTATGCTGACGAGTCATGCCTTCTGGAGTTATTTCATTCATTCACCTTAACGCTGATATTTGAGGGATTTTATGAACTAATGGGCCTTTTATTACTACGCTGACTGCAATTAATGATGGTAAAATATAATAAGGTTGGTGGTGGGGGGGGGGCTTTCTTCACACAATCTTTAATAGTTATGGACGGCTTTCGTTGGTGTTTGTGTGAATGTTAACTGCTTCCAGTTTAATGTTTGCTGCGGCAGCTGGTATACTGTACGAAGTTAAGAACGACACAATGATAAATCTGAAAATGTGCTGTGATCTCACTTCAGTGTGGTGAGCGAGCGCCGGCCAAATATTTACAGCCATGCCAGGCCAAAACCTTATTATCTTATATAATAATATTAGTTAATAATATAAAATAATATCCATTTATTATTACTATTATTATTATTAGTTGTTATTATTGAATATTAAAATAAATGAATCCATATTAAATTAATTTTAAATGAATTAATAATAATAATAATAATAATAATAATAATATTACCTTAATAATGATCACATAAATAAATAATGAATTGTTTACATACCCTAATTTGTATTATATTATTATTATTATTAATAATAATAATACAAAATAATATTATTAAATAATATAATCGTTTTATTTGTATGTATTATTATTGTTGTTGTTGTTATTATTGTCATTGTCGTCGTCGTCTTCATCATCAATAGTATAATACTATTGAATAATACATAGAATCAAATGAATTAATAATAAATTAATTAAACAACAATTTATTATTGATGCTTATTATTATTATTATTATTATTATAACCTTAGGATAATAACAAACCTTAGGTAAATAAATAAGTCTTCTACTTTCCTTACGTGACCAGTGATGTTACTGGAATTTGGCTGCAAATGTTAACTACTATACTACTAAACGCTTTTTAATGATTGCCATGGCAACAGAGACAAACCGCTAATGCGACAATGAACCAGTGGCCACTTTTACAGTCCACCACTTGTCAAATTGCCCATGTTAGTCAGTATTTCCCCCTGCTCCTTCCCTCAGTCCCTCAGCCACAGGCCGAGACTGTCCCGCGGAGTCTAATTGCGAATGAGAGCTCGCTATGCATGCACCCACTGAGCTCGAAACAATCATGTGTCCACGCATCCAAAGCACTAGTGACAAACTCACAGAAATGTGCGCGGCGGGAGCCAGCAGCCCGGAGGTAAATCTACATATGCGTCATTTGCACCGAATAAGGACTGTTTGTTTGATTCACGCTCTTAAGTGCGGCCTTCAATGGCGTCTTTCATCCTCCGCCATCTTGGACAAGGCCGTCCCCGAAAGTGTGTTTGAGACGTGGAGTCATTGGATTAAAAGCGAACAGGTGTGCTAATACGGTGGCTAACACACGCGGGCCGTCCTAATGCCATTCCTTTTTCTGAAAGTGTCTCGCATGAGATGCTCTCCCCCGGAAACCCCCCAGAGGTTCCCGTCATATTCACAGCTCCATGAATATTAACCGAGCCCAGGGTGTCTGAGCTCAATATCTCCTGTCTTCCTTCCTGTCTCCTGCTCAGATACACACACATACATAAAGATACTCTGAGTCCAGAGGCTTTTTTCTCTGCTAGGCAATGGCACAGTTATTTAACGCGATACGGGGATGCTACTCAACCCAAGTCCCCTTCAGATAAAAAAAATATACCCGCCGGCTCCAACATAAACTGGGGCAGCAGCTGCGTGACTTATGCATGGCTAAATATTTGAGTCTTGTAACATTAAAATTAGTTGGCATTGGTAATGTTTAAACTAATTATTTATGGAAATACCAGACTGATTAAATACCGTGCATCAATAAACTCATTTTTTTTGACATTTCAATCCTTTTGGGCATAAAGTACATTGATTATGTTGGCATTTTACATTTTGAGAAAAAGAACATTAAAGACAAATGGCTCAGTGGCTTACAACACAAAGACAAGCCAAGCTGTGGCATGGAAAAAAAGGTATTTATTTATAAAAAAAAAAAAATAATATATATATATATATATATATATATAAAATGGCACTGCCTATGTAAGTGCTTTAATAATAATAATAATAAAAAATCATATTTGCCCTGTTTTAATACTAAATATATAAATATAAAATTCCTATTTTCCAATTTGTTATTTTTTGTTATTATTATTGTTATTATTTAAATGAAATAACATTTAATAAAATTAAATAAAATTAATGATATTAATGTTAAAAATAAACTAATTGTTGAATTTTCAACTTTACTGTATTAATGTATTTCTCCTTACTATTTTTAGATAGCTCCTCAATATTTAGAAGTTTCACAAAATAAATAAAAATAAATAAATCAATATAATTTTAAACACTTTATATTAATATTGCAAAAAAAATGTACAATGTTTTTTTATATGTATTCAACTGAATAATCTCAGATACAGTTTCTCAATAGTAAATATAAAAAACTCATATAAAAATTTTAACTAAACAAAACTAAATTAGCTTTGTGTTAAATTCAATGAAAAATTGAACAAATTGTGTAAAATAACCAGCCACTTGTAAAGTTGACTCTTGCAACATTGCCCTGGTTGATAGATGAGGAAAGCAAAATATATATATATTTAACACTCATGCCGACAAAGTGTCCTTATTTACACCACCGGCATCCCATGAGAGCAGTTTCGATGGAGAGCGAAGCTAAGAGGGCGAGGGAATCTTTATGCAGATTATGCACAGCTTGTCTCGCTCATCCAGCTGAAGTTAAAAGTGAAAGGCCCGTGTGGTCCTCAAGTGCCAGACCTGACTCCAAGCAACTGGTGCAGATGGCAGCAAGCGGGTCAGGAACCGAGAGACTCCACGGCCCGGCCTGCAGCCCTGCAAGTGCCCGATAAGACCCGGTGTCGTCTGAAATCAGAAGAGGCCGGTCTGTGAAACAGTGCATGCAGCTCAGCCTTGCCAAAAGTTCTGACTTGGGACCCGGTTTTGCATTGTGAAGCATGAAGCGTTTGCATCTACAAAAGGCTTTTGACGGAGTAGGATTCAGTCGGCACAAGCTATGCGTCAGCGTCTTCCTTTTTCACGGCACGTGGGCACGTATCGCCGCCGCTGAGAGCCGTTGCAAGCATTAGAGTGAGTGATGACAAGTCTTTAGGTGGCAATGTGAGGAAATGAGGCTTTCTGCAGATGAAAGTGTTCCTCGCGCACTCTCTATTTACTGCAGATGGAAGCAGCAAAGGGGCGGAATCCAGCCGAGGGGGATTTATCAGCGATGTCCAAAAAGGCTCATCAGTGTCTGGTCAGGGGAAGGTGTGCGACGGTAATTACCACAAGATGAAAGGACGAGAGAAAACCTGTTTAAAGGGATGGTTCCCCCCAAAAATGAAAATTCTGGCATAATTTACGCACCTCGTTTCCAAACCTGTATCACTTTTTCAGTGAACACGCAAAATAATGCAAAACAAGAGTGTTTTGAACTTTTTGTGCATCCATTTAAAGTCAGTGGGGTCCAAAATATTGGTCACCATTGAGTTTCTCAGCTAGACAGGCAGAACAACAGATAGACAGACAAAAAGAAATGATGGATAGACAGATAGACAGACAGAGAGACAGACAGATAGACAGATAGACAGATAGATAGATAGATAGATTTTTTTTGCATCCATTGAAAGCCATGGGGTACATGCTTTAAAATCCAAGTTCCAGAGTAGGGTTTTTACCGCAGTGCCGTAGGAGAACCATTTTGGGTTACCGAAAGAACCTTTCAGCGAACAGTTCTTAAAAGAACCATTTTAATACATTGTAGTAATCTAAAGAACCTTTGGTGTAATGTAAATGTACCATGGATGTTAAAGGTTCTCAATGGAACCATCAACGCCTATAAAGAACCTTCATTTTAAAAGCGTAGGTTGCACTTGTTTCATCTATTGTGGGTAAAAATTGCACTAATGCAGCAGCAGGTATTGGACATTTTGAGATTTGAAAAAGTTGTTACTGAGTCAACAAGGGCATTTGATTGACAAGCGTGCTCCCACGACTGAATGGATAAGAGTAGATGAATGCTGAAATTCAGGAGAGAATGACTCACCATGTTCCAGGGTGAAGAGCAGACACACAGCCAGGAGAGACTGGAGCGCAGTCAAGCGGAGCTCCCCCAGCATCCTAAAGGAGAAACACAAAGAAAAAGAGAGAGAACGGTGAATTGATTATACATTCCGTTCATGTCAAAACTAATTATAATCAAACGATCAAAGACTGCAAGTGCATTTTCACTATTTTTCAGTTCATAGGAACCAAGTAACCAAGTAAAATCTTATTTAAAGCAGGCCTCTCAAATTTCTTTATATCCTGTCCAAAAAGCAATTGTACTGGACTCAACATGACAGAGGCATCTCTACCATCTTGGTGGTGTATGTTAAGCACAAAAATATATCAGTTATTACAGCATTTGTATCAACATTATCACAGGATGTAAACAGCGGCAAAATCACTCACAACATGTGAGGTTTCTTACGTGGAGCTTTTAAAGGCAAGCATTTTTCTTCTTCTTGTTGTTGTGGTAAAACAGTTACAGAGGGCTGGCTGAGCAGATCAAATCTCAAGATACAAAAACAGATCAAGATGGACAAACAGATAAATAGAACACTGAAAAATAGATAGGTAGATAGAACGACAGACAGACAGACTGATGAACAGAGCAAAGGATAGATAAACACACTGGATGACAAACTGACCAACAAACAGAACAACGAATTGACTGACAGAACAACAGGGGGAGCGACAGACAGAAAAAAAGACTGACGGAGAGAACAAGAGACAGATCGACAGACAAAACAAATGACCGAGAGAGTGACAGATAGATCGACAGACACAACGAAGGACTGAGAAAGCAACAGACAGAGCGACAGACAGACAAGGAATAACTGACAGAATGACAGACAGAGCAGCAGACAAATTGACAGACAGAACAAAGGAATGAGAGATTGACAGACAGACAGAACAAAGGATTGACAGACAGACAGACAGAACAGAATAAGAGACAGATAAACAGAAAGATTATTAGAGCAAAGGATGGATAGATAAATGGATGGATGGATAAAAAAAGACAAAGAGATTGACAGATAGATTAAGGATAGATAGACTTGTAGACAAAACAGCAGACAGATAGATAGACTAAACAACACAGTCAGAATGACAGACAGAACAAATCACAAACAGAAAAACTGTTAATATATAAAACAACATACTGTATATAGACAGATAGAGAGAAAAACAGACAGAGACAGACAGAACAAGACAGATTTTGTCTGAAAAGAGAACAGATGCGCATTAAACTACTCAACAAAACAGAGCTAGATATGACAAATAACTACCTTTTTAATAAAGAAAGGCTTTTATAACTCACATTAACTACACAAATCCCTCAACCAGGTTTGCATTTTATAGGGTCGCCAAGTATATCAATGTCTGACAAGCCCATTCTACATTAATACAGGGAGAAAGAAAGTGTTCAGTACTAACCAAGTGTGAGAGAGACAAAGAGCCGACAGTAAATAATAGATGCTGCGGATCCGACTCGCTCTGGCCAAGGGCGAAACACAAGCCTCTGTCTGAGAGATTGGACATGGATAACCAGTGTACATTACAGCGGGCCGCTCACCTGCTCCGAGTCAAAGACGAGCGCAAGGAGAAATAGAGAGATGAGCCGTCCAGCGCGTCAAAACCAATGAGACAGCC
Source organism: Enteromius mattozi (assembly GCA_032359235.1). Classification (NCBI taxonomy): domain Eukaryota; kingdom Metazoa; phylum Chordata; class Actinopteri; order Cypriniformes; family Cyprinidae; genus Enteromius; species Enteromius mattozi. The sequence continues at coordinate 6,817,120 of JAUMHE010000079.1, forward strand.
GGTTCATTTACGTCCGTGCAGTCGATTAATCGCTCTGAATTAATTTGATGGGTTAAATGGACGGCGTAACAATTCAGTCAAAGCTGGATTTTCTGCTCTGCTTTGTTCCTCTCGATTCCTGATCATGTGACCTCCAGAAACTTCTGGAGAATCACGGGAGTCTATCTCGTAATTGTATCTGCAGGTTGGAGCCTTGCAGTTTTCACTGGCTGTCACAGGCAGGTGACAGATGACAAGCCGAAAACCTCCTACATAGAGGTAGGCGAGCAAACACATACACAAACAAACACTAAGATAAACCCACACACATACTAAAAGAACAGATACTCGAACAAAAGGAAGCCGACGTGCTTGCAGATAAAGGATCTGGTGGAAGGTTTGGCGTAGAAAAGCACACAAACACAGAGTCCCTTACAGCTCAGTGCATGAATCTGTTTGTATCGTCAAAGACTTTCTCTCGAAGGTTTTTGAGGGGAAAAGCACGATTTTACATGCTGCCCACTTCGTCTTCGCTGTGGGAAGGCGATTGTGCGCTGGCATGTGCTAATCCTGCTGTTGTCTTTCCCAGCCTGGGCTCTCTGATCCTGGCAAAACATCATGCCAGACCTCTGTAGACTCCTACAGCCTCCGGCCTCCATCAACTCATCCAGAGTCTTGTTAGGGCTAAAGCACGCATCAATACTGCTCATACCTGGGGTTTGTCCATGCGAGGAGATGTGCATTATTGCATTAGGTTATCAGGCTCAACGGTTTTCACCTGGTGGACATTAACAAGTCAAAAGATATCCTATGGAGTTACACTGCCGAGAGAAAAATTTAAATAAAATCTGAATATATAGGTATATATTGGTAAATCCTGAATTTAAAGTTATAATTCTAAATAAGCAAATGTAAATAATGAATATATACTTGTAAATGTAAATATATATATACAAATTTCAATATATTTCAATATATATATATATAAATGTCAATTTAGAAGTACATTTGAATTTTAAACATATGGGTCAATTTATCAGCTTTTGCAAAAATCTGGTTCCCAAATATATACACACATATATGATACACCCATTTGTATTTATATATTCCAGTTTATATCCATGTATTTAAAAATAAATATATATATATATTCATACAGCCATGAATTATAACTTTATACATAGGATTTATATATACATTTAGATTTCATATTTCTAATAATTGTTTGCTGTTTGGTCCTTAATAATTCTAATAGTGTAATATTAATAAGGATATACAATTATATATATATTTCTTATTAAAAAGAGGGAAAATTGCTTTGGATAAAAGGGTCTGTTTGAAAAAATGTAAAAAGATTATTTGATTTAATATAAAGTGTTATGGTAAGTAAAACAAGTAAATAAATAAACAAATAAAACATAAAATGAAATAATATAAAATGTAAATATAAAATAAAATTGAATGCAAACATAAAATGCAATAAAATAAGTAATGTATATCACAAAAACAAATGAAAGAGCAAATAAAATTATATAACTAAATGGATAAAGCAATACATACATAAATACATTAAAAACAATAAAGCTAAAATTTAGTGAATAAATAAATTTGTTGAGTTTTTTTACTTGATTAATCTACACATTAATTATTTAAATTAATAACTGCTATTTCACATAATACATATTATGTAAACCAATTATTCATTTTATTTCGGCAGCACTGAGCAGGTACTATTTTAAGTTCAGTTTGGGGCTCGGAGATCCACTGATAACTATGTTTTTTCCTGGAAAAAATAAACAAAAACTGAGAACTGGGACACTTATGAAAAATCTTTCACTTGCCATGTATTATCACTAGATATACAAATGAGAACGTTCTTGGATTTTTTTTTTTTGCCTTTATGGGCAGAAACTCAAGGAGAGCAGTTACAAAACATCTTAATGCTTCTGTCACTGGCAGCCTTGCCACTCTGAGTTATTGGACACAGTCATGACTCAAACTGAAGTGTTGCTCCCTCGAAAACGCACACATATATGCCACGCTTCAATAAAAACACTCACACAGGAGATATGAGCATCCTTGGTAGGACATAACAGAGTTTCCTGTAAATGTACTTTACATGGTACATTTGCAAAGCAGGTCTTTTATTGCCTTCCCTGGAACATTTATTATATCTTTTTTCTTTTGACTCTACAAATTGTGGCGTTTCTCCAAGACAATTCACGAGTGGGTTAAAAGCTCACGTCTAAACCCACAGATCTCTATTTGTGATGCAAGACAAACACATTGTGCCTTGAGGGGCACTATAAATGCACCAAATAAACAAATAAATGAATCACAACCATTTATTTCTGTGCGTTTTGTGTGCAGCAGAAAAGAGCAAAAGAAAAGAAAAAAAGAGAACTTGCACCGCAATATAAGTGCTAAAATGGTGAATTCTGTCTTTTGTTGTTTGGTTGATACAGATGGTGGGTCAGCCTGTCGCTATTAGCAACGACACCAGTGTCAACCCAGACAGGAAGTGTCAATCACTCTGGGAAGTGACCTGGTCCTGGAGGTTGAGAAGAAAAGAAAAGAACAAAAGGAACACCGAACAAAACAACAACAGACCAACATTCATTCCTATGCCACTGCAGACTGATGAAGGCTCTAAAATCTCAGTGTCAGTAGCCTCTTGTAAAAACTATGGTTGACGCTGGTCTACCAGCTCTAACCAGTTTAACCAAGAGGGTTGACCATGTCAAAACCAGGTACACTAGTTGCCAGTGCGCATGAACAACTATCCTGACCAGCTATATTTAGACAGAACCACAGATCAATAGAATGACAGACAGAACAAAGAACGAAAATAATGATAAATCAATAGGTAGTCTGACAGATAGAACAACAGATATATGAAACAATAGAAAGAACACAAGAATGATAGACAGAATGGCTGAGCAAAGAAACAAAAGAATGATTATTACATGATAAAATTATACATAGAAAGATATAACAGCAGAACAAAGATATAAAGATTTACAAGCAGATTTATAGAACTATAGAAAGAGAGACCGATTGATGGACAGATGAATGATTTATGGATAGATGAATGGATGGATGGATGAATGATGATGGATGGATGGATGGATGAATGAATGAATGAATGAATGAACGAATGATGGATGGATGAATGAATGATGGATGGATGAATGGATGGATAAATGATGATGGATGGATGGATGGATGGATGGATGGATGGATGAATGGATGGATGGATGGATGGATGGATGGATGAATGAATGAATGAATGAATGATGGATGAATGAATGGATGGATAAATGAATGAATGATGGATAGATGAATGATGGATGAAAGGATAGATGAATGAATGAATGATGGATGGATTGATGGATGAATGGATGATAGATGGATAGATGAATGAATGAATGAATGAATCAATCAATCAATCAATGATGGATGGATGGATGGATAGATGGATGGATAAATGGATGAATGAACGATGGATGGATGGATGAATGAATGGATAAATGAATGAATGATGGATGAATGGATAGATGAATGATGGATGATAGAAGGATAGATGAATGAATGAATGAATAATGAATCAATCAATCAATCAATCAATCAATCAATGATGGATGGATGGATGGATAAATGGATGGATGATAGAAGGATAGATGAATGAATGAATGAATGAATGAATGAAAAATGAATGAATCAATCAATCAATCAATCAATGATGGATGGATGGATGGATAAATGGATGGATAAATGAATGAATGATGGATGAATAGATGGATGAATGAATGATTGATGGATGGATGAATGGATAGATGAATGGATGAATGAATGAATGGATGGATGGATGGTTGGATGATAGATCGGATGAATGAGAGAACTATACTGTAGGTAGAACTACTGAATGAAAAACAGAGCAATAGAACGATATGTAAAATAGATCCAGTATGATAGATAGACTGATAGAATGAGCAAAACAAAAAAAGAAACTAAACAACAGAATGAACTCAAAAAGTGACAGTTAGAACACTGCCCAAACGAAAGGATGAATGAACAAGCAAATGATAGAAAACGATAGAATGTCAGAACAATCAAGACAACAACACATAACACTCAAATGACAGATAGAACCAAAAAACAACAGACAGAATAAATGAATGAGTGAACTATACAGAACAATAGAAAGTTAATAGAACTAACAATGATTAGAACAAATGAACAGTAGATAGAACAAACAGTGAATGACAAATAAACCGAACAAAAGTGTAAACGACAGACTACACATAGAACACATACAACAGATAGAACACATAAACGAAATACAGAATAAATGAGTGCATGAACGATAGACAGAACAATAGAATATCAATAGAAAAGGGAAAGAGAAACAAAACGAATAAATGATAAACAGGTCGAACAAACGGTCAATGATTGACAAAACCAAAAGAATGTTAATGACAGGTAGCTAGACAGATCAAAAGAACAGAATTAAAATTAGATCAACAGAATGACAGATAGAATGGATGACAGACAAACTGATAGAACAAACGAACGAAAAAACTAAATAACAGTAGATACAATAGAAACTCTTTTGAAATTGGATCCTATGAACCCTTTTACCAAGGTTAAAAAGTACAGCAACTACACTTTTGAAAGAACCAATCAGAATACGAACCAGTCTGCCATTTGGAACACATACAGTGGCATGCAGAAGCTGGATACTGAAGCCGAGGTTTCTGCCATCTGGGACGAGGCTCTTTCTGCAGACGCATTCAGACTAGTCACTCTAGCACACCATATGGTTCGACGCACAACACCGGGGATATTCCACTCCCGGACCAGAGGAATGGATGAATATTTAAGATGCTTGCGCACATAATTGGCGTCTTAGTCAAAAATTTGATTCGAGTGGATTGAAACATAACAGCCTGCATCCCACCTCATTACTGGACTTTTCCAGCGTGTGAACATGCAGGTGCGTCCTGCATTCGTCTGACTCGTGTGTGTGTGTGTGTGTGTTCTCTTTCACTGACATGAAAAGATGCAATTAAGCAGGAGACAGGCAGAAAGGCAGTCAACACATTAACACTGCGCTAGTACATGGATGCCGTCACCCACAGACACAAACTGAAGTGGTTTTCACACATCCTGTTCCGTGATCTCAATGGCCACTGATTGCCTTTAATGTAGCAGGATGCTGCCAGCGTGCGAATAAAGGAACGGGAGTTTGTTTTCGCAGAGAGAGTGTCAATATGTCTGTTCATTTAACTTTTTTTTCCCTTTCATCCTTATGATGTTCAGGGACCTGTCTCTAACCCTGCTGAGCTAAAAAGGTGTTTTTTTTTCGGCTTCTAGATCGAGATATTTCGACACAGTACATATTTCTGAAATAACATGTCGGTGTGAGGTAAAAATAGATGGCACAATTCAATGAATCTTATAGGCTTAAATTGCATTCGTATTTTATATATGAAATATTATGCAATATTCGAATTATTGCATCCCAAATTATAGCATGCTGAAAGTAGTATACCAATAGGACGGTTTCTAGTGCATGTGCATGAAAACTTGTATGCAAACTGAGAAATGGTATGCATACATACAAGTAAAATGTAAGATTTGATTTACTGCAAGGACTGTGTGCATGTGTGTTAGCATGTGTGTGTTAGCAAGAAAATATACAGATTCAAACCCTCAGACTTGATACACACACAGGTTGCCAGACTGATGACACCAACAGGAATATGTGCACATTACAATAAATTAAATGAAATATGCTATATTTTTAACCAACTGGCAACCCGGGTTGAAGAAATACAATTGGGTAAACTGGCAGTGGATTGGTTACACAGACCAAAACAAACACATTCCATCCCGGAACGCACATTTTCAAAAGTGAAAAACTGACTGTATTGTCTTTCAGATAAACAAGTAAGTTAATTCAGCATGTTACTGAAAACATATGGCATTTTTATGCTTTAGTAGAGTCAAAACCTCACATTGCACCTTTAAGGATGCAATTATTCTAATCTTGCATTCAGTTTGGGATATTATTATAAATAGCACTCAAGCTGTATGTTTAAAATAAACTAATATATGCAGAATATAATAAAAAATGTACAGAAATGTTGACAATGTACAACTATCATAGTATGAGGTCTTACATAATAATACAATTTGGCATACTGTTTTTTATAACCTTTGTGGCTCAGTTTGCTTTGCATACTTTCATCTATCTGTTTTTACATCCAAAACGGAACACAAAATCATTCATACATTCTTTAAAAGTGTACACACATACTTTTCTGGTTAACATTACCCACAATCCCTTGAAAAAAAAGAATGAATTTTTGACATACTAGTGTGTCAGAATGCTGGGATACTTAAAGTGGTCATACAAAGCCAATTTTCCACAAGCTAATATGATTCTTTAGGGTCTTAATGGAAAGTTTGTAATATAGTTTGTT
>JAUMHE010000079.1:6833924-6853621 GCA_032359235.1 Enteromius mattozi
CACACTAGTCTAGGTGGTACCACAGTAATAAGGCTCACAGTAAAAATAAAACCAATGTATGCCATAATAATATAAACCGGGTTAGAAGTAATAAAATGAATAAAATCTATGAAGTTAAACATTATATTTCTGTGACGTAGACTGATTTCTGCTGATTGGCTGGAAGAAATCCATGTGCTTGCACGAGCTCACGGAAAGGCACGAGACCGCTATAATGAATGATCGATTAAGTTACCAAATATAGTGCTTTGCCCGATAAAGGGTTAAGGCACAGGATGGCCCCAAACTGTCAGCGACAGCGGAGTGATATAATTACTAACGGTCAAGATGATTCGTAGTACCCAGATGAGTCTGTGTTATTAGTTTTACCGGTCTCAGAATCGAGTATTCCATGAAGCTATACATAAATACACACAAATACAGTATATATTTTGAAAATATTTACATACAAGAGACAGTTCACCCAAAACAAAAATTCTGTCATGCCGTCAAAGTAGTCCATGTGACATAAGTGCATCAACTGTAATGTTACGAAGCTACGAGAATACTTTTTTTTGCCCAAAGAAAACAAAAATAATGACTTTATTCCAGCTTCATTCATCTCTACTGTGCCACTTGTGTTCACTACAGTACCATGATGTGAGTGTGTAGCGGTTTAAAATGTACTTTTTATTCTTTTTTTTTTTATTATTAACAGTTTTATTTTTAAAACACTATTTAGAAGTACATAATCGCTTTTATTTACATTGTTACCATCAAAAATCACTTATAAAAAGTAAACACTGCTGTGATTTGATCTTTTACTCAAAAATCACGCAACAGGTTTCCAGGTCTGGCCTAATTAGCGCAATATAAAGTGAGCGTGGCACGCATGGCACATGCGCTGCATTGATCAAAAAGACAGTGTTATTGATGAGAGCGGAAGGGTCGGGCAGATGTTCTCATTCATAATGCTGCTGCCTGATCCCAAAGCATGTGGGACTGGAGGTAATAGCCTTTAATCTCATTGTGTGTAAAATTAATCTCCTTTAGCAACTGCAGTGGAGAATTACACTGGTATTCCTCAGATTAGGAAATCTGACGTGATGATCTACATATTCACAGGAGCTGGTGGGTGAGTTATGTGTCTTTAATAAGCTGCTGATCTGACATTTGGCCTCTCGTTGTTGTCCATTGTAATTGTGTCATGCTGGAGAAACGCTTATTTGTAGGAAGCTGCAGTCTTTGGGTTGTGTTTGTCATGAGGTGTGATCATATTAGCACAATTTTGATGAATTTACACAGGTCTACTGTTTATTATTGTTAGTAGTGATGCACAAAGTCAGAAGCTTTCTGTTGATCAATGCAATGCGTGAAATTCAGTTGTGGAAATCTTTCACCTTGTGCGAAATGTTGCCTCTACATTAATTGTGTTAAATATTTTTAACGCATTAAATAGAAAAAAATAATTGCCTGCGTTAACGCGCCAATTTTGACACCAGTAATATTTATTTATTTATTTTTATTAAAAAAAAAATTCTTCTCAAAAGTCAGGGTGCAGTAGTTAAATAACAATACATATATATATATATATATATGTATTTGTATATTACATTTATATATCAGTATGAATATTTTTAGAAGAAACTTATAAATGGCACTTATATTTCTAACTATTTTTAGACTATTAATGTGATGAATATGAATTAATTAATATTGCTATCACATTTTCTTTTTATGTATAAATTATACTAATTTTTACATGAATTGTGTGCTAATAAATTTATGACATATATGTATATAACTTTTATTTACTAATTTTATATAATACAGTATTTGTGATTATTTATGTACTACATAACATACACTTGGCATGTAAAACCTTATTATTTATATTCATACCATATCAATCATTCATGTATAATGCAAAATATCCTTTTAAAATTACATTTATAATCATAATATACATTTATAATCCTAGTCATACTAATTCTTAATTTATATAAATACTTTTTTTAATGTAAATAAATACATTAAATGTATTGTAAACAATATTTTACATATAACTATTGTTATTTAAAAACTAATTAAAACACTAATTCAATTCAATTAATTATATAAATTAATAAACATGAAAATATTAGAACTATAAAATTTTTGCTAATCCAATTAAATATTTAATATTATGAAACCATTGTATATATATATATAGTATTATTAAAATATAGATATTATTTTATATATAAATATATATAATTTGTATCATTTATTTACTTATTATATTTATTTTTTGATTATATGTTATTATGCATTTTAGAAAAGTTATATTATTACAATTATACAAAAATAAAATAAAATAAAATAAGACACTGCGATAGGTTATTTTCGTCATGTGTTTCAGATTGCCTCTTCCTGTCTTAGAGGGCGATTCTAGCCCTCAAAATGCAGCAATGCACACAAAAATTCATGCCAGCTGTCAAATGGTCTTCCTCATCTTCATCAGCTGCCGTTCTTTACAGAAGGGAACCAAGAAGGGAATTTAATCTAGAAACCTTGTGCTTGTAGCACAGATTGTGACAGGTACTGTCTATAACATGATGCACCGTCTCTCCCGCTTCACCTATCTGTCTGGATTTTCTCTTCCCCTCCTGCTGAGAACCATATGAGTGTGTCTGAAGCTGGAGCAGAAGTCTGATGAATGGTAACACCGCCAGGGATTCGCTCAGATTTCCACCAGCTACACCGACCTCCGTATTTCCCACCCACTCCATTATTTCCATCATAACAAACTGAGGCAGAAAGTCAGCTGATAAGCAAAGACAGAAATCTGGTATCCACGATTTTAAGAGGAGACACTCGGCATAGGAATATTATAATTGTTAGCGTCCTCATCTTGCGGGTCAACTTTAGGAATCGCCACACTGCATTCGAACTCGCATCCGAGCTTGTATAAGAATGTGTTAACCTTGATCGCTGAATAAGGTAAGAGCTGCACGACACAAAAGGCCATGAAATGCCTTCAGGATTTCATTTTGCTCTGGAGGTCACATATTCTTTCAAACTGAAGCAATGCAGTGCATTTGCTAAGACTGAGTATCAGTACAGGTTTCCTGATTGAGTTCTGATTCATTTGCGTATATTTTTTGCTAAAATGAACAAAATGACTCAAAAAAAGATTCGTTCATTTTGCTGATGAATGATCCGAACTTAGTGACTATACTTTTAAATGATTCATTATAAGATTTGATTCATGAGAGTCATTTGTTTTGTTGAATCAGACTACACTGTTTGCACTGCATGTTTTTGATTCTCTAAGAAGAACTGATCAATAAGAGTCATTTGTTTGTGAATCAGACTACACTAGTTACACTGCATTTCTTACTTATATTTTTCATTAACAAATATGTAAACACGCAACTCAAAATAATTATTTTGTTAATGAATCTGTATGTTTCTCATTAAATAGAACCTGTTCGTAAGAGTCATTGCTACACTGTTTATACTGCATATTTTAGATTCACTAAAAAGATCTTGGCTCGTAAGAGTCATTCGTTTATGAATCAGATTACACAGGTGTGCTTTTCATTCATGTCGGAGACGTTTAATTTGTGGACTACACTCACTGGTCAAGTTCTATGTATTTGACTCATAAGAGGCGTTTATTTGTAATCAGAATAATTTTTTTATACTGTATATTTTAGATTCTCTAAAAAGAAGTACATTATGAGACTCATTTGTGAATCAGACAACACAGTTCTTTCTGGTTGTTTTTAATTTGCTAGAAGGAAAAGACTCATTTGTTCATGAATCGAACTACATCAGTCACTCTGTATGTTTTTATAAGCCAATACTTTTTAGTGATCAGAGTGATTTATGTATTGGATTACACTGAACTGTATGGTTTTGACTCAATAAAAGCAACTAGCACATGAGAGTCATTTGTTTGTGCTGCCTGATTGGCTCAGGCATTGATTCAGACTGCATTGGTTGCTCCGCTTTTACTAAATAAAAAGGACTGGCTCAAACCAGTCTTTCTCTTGTGAATTGGGCCACATAAGTTTGGCAAAGACAAATTGATCAATCTTGGGATTTTAAGAATCAACACGAGGGTCGTTGAAAAGATCAATATTTGTAGCCAGCTCTAGATTTTATTCAGAAGGTGGACTTCTTAAAGCTTTCATTGGCGCACAGAAGAGATACCGCAACACTGTGACACCCCTGTGTATTACAGCATCCAATATCCACCATCACATTCGGCTGCGCTTATTAAACTTTGAAAGCAAATCGAACAAAGGGATGTTTCATTGCCCTTCACCAGTCACTAACCTGAATCTACCGTGTCACATGGTCCCTCACCTTCCTCTCCGTCAACACTGTGTAAGAACTTTTCGAGAAGAGATCTGTGTTAATCATCTCTCGCTGTTGAAGTCCCACTTTCACGCCAAACTCTTCACGCGGCTCGCCCGGGGAGACAGCGCGCGATGCCTCTCTCTGCCTGCGCAACCTGAAACAATCCAGCGCTAACAGGTCTGATGAATGTCATCCTGTCAGAGGCGCCAACTGTTCCAGCCCCTTATGGGAGCGTCTCGATCTCTATTGATGCTTCAAATGTTCTCAAGGAGTTCCAGTTAATGTTCATTTCCTCATGCTACTAACAGACAGAAAGTGCATGACGGAAGCTGTACTTGAATTACAAATGGGAATACCCCCCGGCAAACGCATATTTGCGTCAACAAGCAGGTGTCATTATACGATATTATGAGGTTCAGTACTATATGCCGCTGTGAATGCATAAAACACAGGAGCATTTCCAGAAAGTGGTATTTTGATGGTTTTGGTAGTTTGACTGCCTAAAACTTTAAAAAACTGTTTACGTTTACACTAGTTTACGTTCATGCAGGTACAACCTTAGATATGTATAGGTAGATCTCTATTATTTAGATGGCTAACAAATCTGTGTGTTTGGGGAGGTCGAATGGGGAATCTACCCATACATATTTATGGGTACAACAATGAGCATGATGTTATTGTTTACACGAATGTGGGCAACCATGCCATTGTTTTCAAAAGTCTTTGTTTTAGTCCATTTACACTGAAACGCTACCCCAGAGTTTTCAAACCAAAACGGGGTCTGCAGCAGTCTCCATTTTCAACCTCTAAAACCCCGGAGTAATGTAAACGACAGGCATAACCAAAGCAAAAGTTACGCATTTTAAAACAAAAACGCACAAATGTAAACGTAGCCTGCCTCTTATGGCCCCGATATACTTCAGTTCACCAAAGCGAACTTTTTGGGGAGTTTGTTTTGACTCCTAAACACTTTTGAGCTACCATTGGTCTCAAACTTCACCTTCTTTGATGCAGGATTCGTTTCTCATTCAGCCGAGGTCAACATTGATATTTCCGCACCTGTACTCATGGAGAGACTCATTAAAAATCCAGCAAAAGCAATTAATTCCTACAAAGACATTACAATGAAGCTTGTGTCAACAACCCGGAGTTATGCTAAAAGCGACATCAGATGCAAGTTTTCCAAAGCCATGAAAAGAATGAAAGGAAAGAGTAAAGATATAAGGTAGCAAGTAAAAACTAGATAGTAAAGTTTGAAGACAAACTTTAAGTTGGCTTGAAAAAACCTAGGCAGAAAGTCTGAAGTAGTTTTAAAAGCTTGAAGTTTAAAGGTGTAAAGGTTTGATGACAATACAATTTATCAGATAGATAGATAGATAAACTATTTCTAGCATGATCAGCAAGTTACTAACATGATTAGCATGTTACTAGCATATTTCTAGAATGATTAGCAAGTTACTAGCATATTGCCAGCATGTTTCTAGCATAATTAGCATGTTACTAGCATGCTGCTTGCATGTATGTATGTAGCATGATTAGCAAGTTACTAGCATGATTAGCATGTTACACCACACTGCTGCTGTTGTTGCCCTTCTTTCAAAACGAATTTAAAAAGGAATACAATAAATAAACCCGATTTGATCAAACGTATAGGCTACGTATGAGCCTTGCGTCATGTTTACATTAATCTAAACCCTGCCTCCAGCAGCGCAGGGGTGTCAGAATGTTCGGAAACAGCATACTTTCACTCAGCCTTTTCAAACTTCTTTTGGCCCTCAAACGAAGAACGAAAAAGAACTTAGTTTGAAGGATATCAGGGCCTTTATGAGCTAGTTCTTTTCAGTGAATCAGAAACAAAAGGCACAAACAATGTAGTCGGATTCAAGAATCAATTAATCCATATATCTGTAGCGAATCATAAACACACACCGCAAACTGTGTAATCTGATTCACGAACAAATGACTCTTTAGAACAAGTTCGCTGTAGCGAATCAAAAACAAACACTGCAACCAGTGTAATCAGAAATTTCAAGTCTGAATCTCCACCATATATAATTTATAACATCATCTGAGAGAAAATGTATTTTGTACATCAAAGCCAAACGCTTTAATGCGTAAAACGCAAGTATTTTTAAAAAAAGTGGTAATCTGAAGTTGGTTCAGGCATCTCGGTGGTCTAAAACTTCAAAAACCTGACTCAGACCACTGTGAGCAGTTGAGCTTCATGTCGACTTTATTATCTCATAACGGGGCTTTTATTTATTTATTGGCCAGGCAACTGGACGGTTTGCTGGATATGCTGTGTATAATTAATGAAGGGAGAACAGCTCTACTCCCAACACAGTGATACATAATCCCGTTCGAAGACAGGGCTACTCCCCGCAGGCTAATTAAACGCGAACAGTGGCAATGGCTGCGAAAAAAGTGAGGGAGGAAACGAAAAGGAACATGAAGGGAGAGTCAAGTCAAACTGTTTTGCATGTACACGTTTGACAAAAGCTTCATAAAATGGCTTGTTATGGTTGGAGTTAGCATATAGCTTAGCACTGGGACTTCCTTTGAAAAGGCCATGCAATTCACTGCAATAGTGATGGTAAGAGGACTAACACTGAGAGCAGGGATGAGTATAACATCACTAAACACACACAGGCCCTCAGGAACACCATTCAGCTCTGACCTTTACTATCGCCGCACTACTAAAGCAAAGCAAACACATCATTCAGCAGGACTCCACCTCTGAGGGCAACGTGGAAAGATTACACAAAAAAAGGGTACTTTTTGTTCAAATCTCCTTCTGCATACTGATGTTTTCCCTCTGCTAATGTTATAAAACATACAGGGCGGTGTTTCATACAGATACAAAGTGTTTAATCATCTTTTAAAATGATTCATTATGAGAACTGACTCGTAATTTGCTTTGTGAATCAGAATACAATGTTTGCGCTGATTCACTACTAGGAACTGGCTCATAAGAGTCATTTGTTGGTGCGTTAAGACTGCACTGGCCAAGTCGTGTGACTTTGATTCACTAAACCGAACCAGCTCGTAGGAGTCATTTGTTTTGATTCATTAACAATTAGCAGCTCAAAAAAGTCATTTGATCATGAATCAGATTACACTGGTTGCACTGTATGTTTTTGAATCACTGAAAGGAAGCACCTTAAAAGAGTCATTTTATTGTGAATTGGACTACACTGGTTTACTGCATGTTTTTGAGTCACTAAAAAGAGTTGTTTGTTCGTGAATCAGACATCCGTAGTCATGCTTTATGTTTCTGATTCACTACAAAGAACCAGTTCGTAGGAGTAATTCATACATGAATCAGATTACACTGGATGTGCTGTATGTTTTTGATTCACTAAAAAGAACCTCTCAAAAGTTCATGCACTATGTTTCTGATTCACTACAAAGAATGGTCTCATAGGAGTCATTCATACATGAATCAGATTACACTGGTTGAGCTGTATGTTTTTGATTCACTAAAAAGAACTGGCCCATAAGAATCTTTCAATAATGAATCAGATTACACTGGTTATGCTGCAAGTTGTCTGGCATAATCAGTTGAGCTCAGATAAACACTTTGTGTTTACTTTACACTTCCAGTAGTTCAGACAGCTCCGTACATTCATATTGTAGCAGTTCAGTTTTATTTTGAACTTGGACTGAAGTATAAAGAAATACGGTCAGTGCTTTGGTCAAGGCATGGTTTTGACATCAGTGAAAGACACCTGAAAAGGATATTACGCGAAAAAGGATTTTGTGAGAGAACGCAAAAGATTTGAAAAACATTTTTTCTTCCACCATGAATTTTTTTCCCCCTTACCCCAAATTTCTTTCGTATTTTCTCAAGAGTAATTCGTTTGTGAATCAGACACTAGATTCACAACTAGATTCACACTAGATTCACAAAAAACCCAACTTGAATCAGATTAAATTGGCTGCACTGTATGTTTTTGCATCACTAAAAAAGAAAATACTCAGGAGTCATTCATTCAGCTCTGACCTTTGCTATCAGCACACTACTAAAAGACTCTTCCTCTGAAGATTAAGCAGAAAGATCACGGCAAAAACCGCATGCTTTTTCTTTAAATTCTGTCCATTTGCACTCATTGTCCCTAACAGCACAAGTAATTAATCTCAAAAGTCATCCCAGCGGTCCATCTACAAGGACAGGAATTTATGAATGTGTAGTACCTACTATAGGAAGAGACGTCTTTGATTGCGAGACGGGAACGAGGACAGTATCTTTTTGTGTGCCGATGATGAATGTCAGTGTAATCAAGCGGCGTGATTGCATTTCAGACACTAAACTCCCCTAAGCAACTCCCCAAAGCGACATTCTGCCCTTCTCATCACGACCAGAAGGAGATGAATCTGTTTCTTTGCCACGCTGAAGATGCTAAAATGAATTCTCACTCATCAACAAACAACAAAAGAGAGCGCAACGTAGCGGAAAGTGAATTACAAGCATCCTGCAGCCGTGTAGCCTGAAAGTTGATCACAACAAAACTTCATTTCGAGCTCAAATACTACACAGGGTTAGAAGAATTAATTTAAGCGCATTTATAAAATAAGCTGCCAAATCTCACGCGATTTTTGCTTTCCTTTGAGATTAACAGGTAAACACTGATTTGGATTTGTTTGTTATTATTCAGTATTGATTGAAGATGTGGGCAGTGGATTTTCTTCATCAGGCTGCTTTTAATGCAGTATGAAAGCGAATGACAAACAAACTGGATACACTAATTCCCTTCATCAGTGTCCTTTCTTTTACTTCACGATCGGAAAAAACAGAAGAACCCGTTTTAATCTCTTCCTGTCGGAACAATGAAGGTCACTGGAAATGAGGTGGAATTTAGATCCAGCGCTGGCGTGGAGACTCACACATTTAATCAAAGGGCAAAACCACAGGAGGGCTGGTGGTGTTTTTGACTTAGTGTAAGAAAATAAAAAGGTTCCTTTGTCAAATGTAAGGCACTTCTCATGATTCAAGTGCCATTCTATAAAACTGGTGACTCTGCAGGCTTATAAGGTGATTTTGAAGCAAATGTCTGAAGCAAAATGATTTCTGTCAGAAACATTAAGATAATAAATTGCTTTTTACCTTCACTGTTTTAGAATTATTTATATACTCTTATATTAAGAGTAACTAATTACGTTACTTAGTTACTTTTTATGGAAAGTAATGCATTACGTTACTTTTGTGTTACCTTTTAAACATGGGCAGAGCTTGAGTGTTTGTTTTTAATATAAGAAGTTCTATTTATAGCAAATGAAAAAGCACACCAAAAAGTGTCACGAATAAACCTCAGGCTGAAGAAAAAGCAAATTCACATCTGTAAAGTACAATACAGGAGAAGAAAGTTCAATACTCTTCAATAAAAAAAACTATACAAAAAAACAAACGAAAAAAACAACAACAATAAAGCACAATAGTTAATTTTCAAAAATGTCATTTTTGCTTGTAAGTTTTGTTGAACTGGATCACTAGCCTAATTATATTTTGGGTTATAGATGTATTTTAAAAGATCACTACACTACAAAATGCTAATATTTCACAACATACATATATTTTTAGTTGGTAGCCATACAAAATCATGGTCAATATTTTAAAATCGCCTCCCTTTGGTAACACATAACACAATGCATGATCTGTATGAAGGATACTCCACAAGCCGCTCATTTGAAACAATTTTTACAATTAACCTCTTAAACAGCCCTGATCAATTGAAAAAAAGCAAATAAAGTACTCCTCTTGCCATATAGTCAAGCACACTTGGCATTGGCGCAATAAGAAAAGTCAAAGAGTTCGGCGTATCGGCTCTAGATAATTAAAACCTAGACAGAGATAAATTCCAGGGCCTGTTAATTACACAAAGGTGGGTAGAAATGGCACAGAGCCGACCAGTGCTGGATACGGAGACCTGTTCCTGATATTTTGCATTTGTAGGGCGCAAGTAAAAGACACCCAGAAGGGCACTGAAGAAAGCCACCCCGAATTAACTAATGAGAACAATATATGGAGATAAAGGTAACACATTTTGGAGGTGCAGAAAATGAAAAAAATTGGGTAGAAGTGCAATTTAAATGCTGCTTTGGATTATGATTATATGTGTGAGGACATTAAAGTGTGTACTTTGAAGTTGGGAACTAGAAGTGCATACAAAGTGCACTTCAAAGCGTACTCTTGTATCAATGTTCCACATCCCCTTCCTCCAGTATTGTGTATGTAAATACAGTATGAGAGTAACATACAGACAATTAGACTGAAGCCCAGTTGATTTGATCCCAGCACTAATGACAGTGTATTTCTAAAGGAAATTGCGAATCCAAAGCACCATCTTTCACATTCCGGCGAAAACATGGCATCTGTACAAAAAAACAGGAATAACATAAGCTTTTAAATTACCTCCCGACACATGTCAGTTTCAGAATCTGATATAAGGCAACACACAAATCTCATAAAAGCTGTAATTTGTGCCTTATGTGTTAAACTGCTCAAGTGTGGCATTGGAAATCATGTTAGAGCCTACTAAAAGTGAAGAAAACCTGCTGTGAGAACTTTTGACCCGAGATGCACTGGGCAAATTGAGACTTGCAGGTTCAGTCAGTGGTGTATATTTCAGTCTGGCGAGGTTGTCGAGGTGGACAGGCTGATCCCAGCTGTGATACGATTCCAGGAGGACAAGAGAGGTTTGACATATACTTCCCTACTGTCATGTCTCAATCATCTGGAACAGCTCAACATGGCCTTAAGGCTTGTGCATATCAAGCGCGATTATCAGCAACGTTTAATGCCTCGTGACTAAACAAAGGGTGCCAGTGTGAATGTGCAAACCAACGCACAAAACGGCAGGCGTAAAAATGTCATTAAAAAAAAAAAAAACGCCTCGGGCTCATTTAGTTGCTTTGACGCGCCGCGTTAAAAACTGAGATTGGCGCATTGTTCACGTGCCTGGGGCTGCTGAAGTTACAGTAAAACACAAATTTTTGGAGCTCAAGCACAAAGCGGTCTTAACGAGCACACATTGATGCCCAACGACGAAGAGGAATTAAATAGACGAAGAAACTGCAGGAAGCTGCTGATCTTATTCGTAGAGCCTGTCCTCCAACAAAAAACGAATCTATAGGTCGTTTCTGCAAGTACCTTATTACAACCTATATTTACGCTTTAAACGTATGCACCCTCTAGCGGGCGTAAAAATAATGACAGTGTCGTATTGCGTCTGTCATCATGAAATGATGTATGACTGTCATTACCAATCAAAATGTGTGTTTTGTTTAAATGTAGTGTGTGGACTTTTCACACTGATCTCACTGTGATTAAAACATATTTTACTAGGTTTAATATGTACGAATGACCACACCTAACCCACCCCTAAACCTACCCTTTACAAAAATCATGCAAAATCATGATTTATAGGGTTTTATGAGCACGTGTTCTCTGGTTTCGAACCCATGATCGTATACGATCACGTCTTGTCGCTCTACAAACAGAGCTACACCAACCCTGAATCACATGACCGATAAAATATTACAAAACATTAATATGCAAATGTCCTGTTAAGTAAAAATATGCAAATTATTATAATGCTATACTAAAACTAAAATTAAAACAATGCAAAAACCCTTAAGATAGCATGTAGAAAGAAAATGCACACAGAATAACATAAGTGGATTTTGAACGATTAATTGCCGCTTTGAAAGATTACATAACTGTGCCAGTTGAGATCCGAAAATTCTTAAAGCTAAAACTGAAAGGAAAATAAACCAAAATAAATATATAGTTAACAAACTGCTTTTAACTAATATATATGAAATATATCAACAAATGGGTTTTCGCATTGTAATTACAAAAGACAGAGATTCTCCTTTTGTGTTCCTCAAAAGAATAAAAAAACAACATGTTTTCGCGTAAACTGTCCCTTTAAGAAAAGATGCACAAGTGACTGTGAAAAACTACATAACAACACACTGTATCTGCACCGAAATCCAATAAATCTACAAATATCTATCCAATTACATTCATTGTCTGCGAAACAAATAAGTGCTCACATGCGTCAACATGTTTCTCATCAAGCAGAGGGAATCAATAACTGAAAAAAATGAGCTGTTCCTCATACTACGTAATAGTATGAACCCAACGACACAATCTGAACCTCTATAAAAGTCATTTCCATGTTAATGAATGATATATTGAAATATCTGGCAAGGAGAAAACCTCATTGTCAGGGCAAACTAATCTCCGACAGAACGATATGGCATGTGCAGATTACATTTATGAAGCTTGACAATGGAAACAGAAAGATGGAGTCCAACCAGGAATATGGGGATTTGAAAGAAATTAATTATAGTTTGTTTCCCCATGCGTTTCCCGTGGTGAGATGACAGTAGTCGTAAGATTACTGAGGTGCTTGTAATGCATGGACAAAGAGAATCAGATGAGGATTAATAAACGCAAGTCACGCAGAGCGACTGGTTTCCTCACTTCAGAACTTCTTGATTTACAGTACAGTTGGGCACATTTGCATGCTTAAAGCAACAGTTCACTTAAAAATGAAAATTCATTTTTCATGAAAGCATAGTTCCAGCAGACATTTGCGATCAGCATTGCAAATGGTTTAAACTACTTGTGGTTAGAAGAACTGTTTTTTGTCAGCATGATGTGGAATAGATTATATTTAATGATGAAAATAAGCAAGTTAATATGGCTACAAGATTTTAAATGAGTTACTTGCCCCCTACTCCCTGCTGAACAGGATCGATTTCCAAAGCTAAAATGAAAGAAGGAAAAAAATAACACAACTGCATGTTTTTCTGAGCTTCAGCGACTGCACGTGATTGCAGATTGCATGCTTTCCATGTGAAACACACCACCACCACCACCAATATAAATGCCCCCTTGACTGAGGTGCCCTGGCATCAGCTCTAAATCCATATACAAATTTCAATCTTAATCTTTTAGAATAGAAAAAGAATGAAAGTGCCATTTCTGTCACTGGAGAACCCCAGAGTGATGCAAGAGAGAATCAAACATCTTAAAGGACAGCAAACCAACAGAGAAGAAATTTGTGAAGTATTACTCAGAAGACATCTTGGTTATTTACAGTAATAAACGGACAATATTTCAATCTCAAAATGTGCCTGACATCATTAACAATAGTTCCATATTGTTTGATGTCAAATTATACAAACTGAAAAGAATCAAATCTCCCATAAGGTTTATTTTTTACAACTGGAGTGCTGAATGAGTTGGCAAAACCAGCATAATAAGATATACTGTGGAATAGTGCCTCATTTCGAGTGTGTGTGACTGTCAGGCATGTCCTAAAGTGATTTTTGACTGAGTAACTTTTAAATCTGGACTTGAGCCGAGAACTTTTTTTAGCCTGATTTGGTAAACTGGTTCACCAAATGCTAATTAAGCAGAGGGTTGCATTGTTGTATTGGAAACACATCCTGGAACCTAAAAATATATACAGTGTACATATATTAATGATTTTTGCCAATGCAGTGCAAATCAAAAGGAGTCTAGTGTTGTTTTGGACCCCATTGGGTTCCATTGCATGCATTAAAAACCACCGCAACCCTTACAAATATCTTACTTTGTGATCCACAGAAAGAAGAAGGTTTTGCAATGGCTTGCGAGCAAGTACAAGATGACAGAATTTTATTTTCGAGTGAACTATCCCTTAAATCCGATATCGCTTGAGCACACGAATCTGGAGAATGCGAAAAATTCCTAGCACTTGTGAGTCTAAGATGAATGCAGCTTGAGCAACAAGGCCATTTGTCCTGTGAACCACCACTCATCTGTCTTTTCTCAGCTTTGCCGTCGTCCCGAATGCAAACGCAAAGAGGAAGGACTCCAACAGGCCATTTTCTTCTTGGAGCAAATATCATTTTCAGCGACGCCGCTGGTCTTGTTCATTTATTAGCAGCCAGCAGCTGTGTGCACAATGGCCAAAGCTTGGGAGCTGTCCAGTGCTGAAAACAGAGGATAAAAATACCAGGGAACAAGAGAGAGAGAGAGAGAGAAGCTTGTATTGGAGGACCGAGCGCCTGAAGTAGCACTGTGCAAATTGCTGGCATAATTATCAGGCTTCTTTTCCTTCTGGACCTCTCCCACAGGGTAAGCGATAAAACATTTTCTAAATGAATCTTTAAACCGCAAGGTAGTGTGTTTTTGTCTTGAGCGGACCTGCGAGCCAAATGGAATCTTTTCAAGACGGAAAAAGAATTAGGGCTGAAAAGAAATTAAAATTAATCTTTTCTTCTCCCTCTGCGAAGTTAAACTCTTACAGTCCCATTTCGAAAACCAGCAAAACACAGACCAGGTGTCATGATTCATTTATGGTGTTTAAGGTGGCAAATGCCCGTTCTGAATAATGCATTCCAAGTCTGGGCGCTGATAAATATTCAGACTTTGGCGGATTGGCGGGTGACACATGTAGTAGAGACAGCAGCTGCCAACCGCTTCCTCTGGCTCATGGGATTAGACACAACTACTCTTTCTTGTCAGCTGTCAATCAAGACTGCGCTCACAAGGTAAGACACCAACCTGCTTGACTGTGGACATAAATTAAGACTTATACTGGCATTTCTTCACCACACAATAATGAACAGACCATTAAACTTTGCATAATTAAACACAGCCTTTGTCACAAATCAGCACTCGGCTTATGCAGGAACACAAAACTAGCACAAAGTTTCCTTGAATTTGCATCTACCAAAAATGTTAGTAGACCGTGGACATAAATGAAGACATTTGCTGGCGTCTATTCACCACCAACACAAACAGACCATTAACTTCGCATAATTAAACACGGCCTTCATCACAAATCAGCAGTTGGCTTATGCAGGAACACAAAAGTAGCACAAAGTTTCCTTGAATTTGCATCTACCAAAAATGCATGGAGTAATTTTAGTAGACCTGGACAACTGTGGACATAAATGAAGACATTTACTGGCATCTTTTCACCACCAACACAAACAAAACATGAGTTTTGCATAATTAAACACGGCCTTCATCATAAATCAGCACTCGGCTTATGCAGGAACTCAAAACTAGCACCAAGTTTCCCAAAATTGCGTCTACCAAAAAATTTCCTGACTAATTTTAGTAGACTCGGTCCATTAAACATGGCATATGTTAATTTACGACAAGGACATTATCTCCTAGAATTCGAAGGCATTTAGCTGTCTGGATGCTATTCAAGTACAATTTCAATTCCACCTGTCAGCACAATCACCCCCTCCCCCCTCCTTCATAGGATTGTTGGCACTAAACTACGCAGTCGAGCGGAAACTCACATTATTAAAATGTGAGAATCAATCAAGTGCCCTCTACAAGTCACCCAACGCCAAAACGGTTGCGCTCAGAGACAATTTCCACTTTTTTCTTCAAGAGACAACATGCTCAAAGGTGCTCCTCTGGCATTTACGATTATACAGGGAGAAGGAGAGGGTGCTCAGATAAAGAGCAGAATGGATGCCCCAAGGAGATTTACTGAGGTTTTGGAGCCAACTTGAAAGGCTGCTTGGTTTGGCGAGACTGAGATGCTCCGCTGGGACTCTGGGGTTAGAAAGAAAGGTCTTTAAACCTGAAGGCGCAGTATCGGAGCACTCACCTTGATATAGATGCAAGCAGCACAGGCTTGAGGGTGACAGGGTACCAGTTTAGCGACACAGACCAAATAAACATATGGGTGTCTGCTTCAGGCTATTAAAATCAGGGATGGGCTAAAATCCTGGCCAATACGGTAAATTAATGGTTATGTTATGGTGATAACCAATAAACGGGCATTACTATTTTGTCCAAAATATAACAAAATTGAATAAATGTAAATTTAAATGAATAACAATTTAATTAAATAACTGTAAAAAGTAAAATCAATCATTTTAAAAGATGCAAGTTTTATTAGGCAATCATAATAATTGATATTATGAAAAAGGTTATTCATTTTGAGATTTCTCAAAATTTATGTTCAAATTTGAAAGATATGGCTGGTAACTGATTAATAGGTGATTTTAAAATTTTATTAAAAAATAAATGTAAAATAAAAATTAAATCTATTATTTTCTAAGTTATATTTAAGTGAATTTAGGCATCCATTATGTACAGTACAATTATTATTATTTAAAAAAAAACAAAAAAAAAACATAACTAGAGTACATTTCACAATGCAATTCCATTTTAAAACACTACAATCTTTCTACTTAAGAATTTCATGTTTAATTCAATATATTGCTGTTTATTTGTTGTCTATAAGTTAAATTTACTAGCAATTTCTGAGTGAAATATCTAATATACCAGTTTATACAACTAAAGCCAAACAAAAGCAATTTCTGAGAGGTTGCTGAAATGCTGTGCGTACTTCCTAATATGCCGCAATATCTGACAGTCTGCACTCTCATTGTAGTCACTGCATGGCTCATTTGCATAAAGTTGGACTCCAACTTTGTTTCATCGCTTGTGTCACCTGAAATCGGCAACTCTCAACAAAAATGATGGCGCAAACTGTTGAGCGTATGACCATAACCAGTATGAGCGTGCCATAGGATATACACCAAAAAAGGTATAATTTGAGAGAAGAGAAGGGAAGAGAAGAGAAGAGGGCAACGCTACAAACCTTGCCACACAGTAACCAATTTGCTGCAAACAGCTGCCTGAAATTTCCCCAGGGCACCTGGAGCCACAACTCGCACCACTTTCTACTCCTGATGCTCTTTGACAAATAACACACATCTTCACATTCACAAGTCACTCTCTTGCACTTTTCTCTTGTCAGCATCAAGACTTGTTGCAGACTGATGCAAGAAGCACCTGGAGTGCTCCATCAGGTAGAGACTCAGGGGTTCAGACCGAACAGAGACAACAGAGACAGTCACGACAGAATGCCAAGAGAAATTCGGCTCAGTCTTCCTCTCCCAGCAGAAACCCGCTGTCGTCGAGGCGGGCACAAGACTGGCAGCGCTCAGCACTTGTCAGCTTTAAACAGCATCCAGCTGACACTCTGCGAAGGAGAAAAACAATGCAGGGTCCCTTTCGATCCCTAAAATCTTGCTCGCTGTTTGTGATGGGATTTCTTTCAACCACTTCACATCAAGGCATTACCGCAACTGACAGCTTGTAGGTGGGGGGTTATATCAAGGCAAAGAAAATGACTCACTTGAGTGGATCTGGGGAAAACAGAACAAGAACATTGCATATGATTGCATACTAGTACTTTGCAAATCTCTTAATATTTGAGAAGATAAGTGATTAAATGCTCTCAGAACAGCACAAATATTTCATTTCACAAATTATATAGCACTCTACTCCTCATACATTCAAGATTTCACCATGATGTCAACCAAAACATGGTTTATAAATAGTCTTCTGCTCCGAAAAGCCGTTCAATATCGCTGTGCTCCTGGTTTTGTCCCCTTGACTGTCCTCACTGAGGTACTGCGCTTGGCAAGGGGGCTGTATATAGCCTGTCCTGAACACAAAACATCCTCCACCACGTTATGCATTAATAATGAAGCGAGACGCAATCGCCCAAAAACATCGCTTGTTCTCACCTTCTCCGAAGTAAAGCGCGTCGTCGCCTCAGAAAGTCCACAGGAATGCCGCGTCGCCTCAGTTACAGCGGAGAAGCTGATAACAGCCGCTGAGGTAAACCATTCAAATCTGTTCCGCCTCAGAAACGTGTGGAAATCAACTCCTTACTTCGGTAAAATCGTTCAAAAAGCACGGTATTTCTCCTCAGCCCGAGTCCAGAGAGGAGCTCGAAACGGCGCGCACTTCGCCGGTCGCGAGGAGAGACAGTGAACAAAAGCGCGAGCGGAGGCTCACAGCGGTTCCCCCCTCACCTCACCTCACCGGATGAACGGAGCAGATGCTTAGGCAAGAGAGTGCGTTAGACGGTATAGCCAATTCTCTGTGGACTTCGGTGGGGGGATGGACAATATTTTGCACAATATTTCAGCGATTCCGTCCTTTGTTTGGTCATTTGCTTGGGCAGATTTATTGCGGCGCATGGGATGCGAATTCTAGAGAATTTGGGGGTTCATCTGAAAACGAAGTTACAACAACAGTTCCTTAGGAAGATTAACGCATACAATTACGAAAATTAACCATATGGTTTTATTACGAATTAAAACACATGCTGCAACCATGATTTTGCTACATTAACTATAATATATCTGTTGTATTTGTATAAAAAAAAAAAGGGTTTTATTTGGTAATCAAAAAAAAAAAACATGGTTGCTACACTTTTACTATAAAACCAAGGTTAATTTTTGGGGTAATAATACATGGTAGTTAATAGTTAAAAACATAAAAAACATAATAATAACAAACTATATGGTAACCTTAAATTAACCTTGGTTTAACCATTGGTGGTAACCACAGCAACGGTCCTGTGAAGTGTCCAACATTCCACACTTATGTTTTTCGGTTAGGCTATTTCAGTGCATCATCCGGGTATTTGAAGTGCACTTTTTCTCTTTGGAATGTTCAGTGTGAACGCACCACTCACACTCTCTATACTATTTATACACAAGTATGCGATTTGGGTCGCAGCGCGTTTTTATGCGTATATTTATTGCATCGGCCAGATTATCTACCCATTGTCCATTATTTGACAAATGTCCACACAAATACCCATTGTCTTCGTAAGCCAACCCATACCAATTCTTCTGTTTGCAGATGAATAAATCATCTCAGCGTCCCAAGGAGCCTTTAAAAAAAAAGCTCTGAAGAACCTGACCTGCCCCCTGTTTTATGACAGAATAATGATGTCCCTCGAGATGCTGCAAATCTGTTCCTAGGGGCCAAGCCGTGGTCCACTGACACACATTTTACCCGACCTATAGAAGCCCACTCACTTAACACTACCCCCAGTTCAGTCGTTCATCACATTCATCACTGTCATCCCCTTACAGATGTTACTGTGTAAACAAATCACAACAAACCGCAAAGTCTCTCCTCAGCGTTCCTGTTGTGATGCCTCGTCTTATAATGAACATAGCAGCTGAGGGGAAAAAAAAACTATATTTTATTTCGCTTTGAAGCCCTCAAATGTTGCAGCTGATCATTAGCGTACATTAGGGACACAATAACCATTATACTTCATTGAAAAGAGATTATTTCTTATACAGGATGTTTGAATAAATGCCAATCAAAAGCTAAATATAATCTTGGCAGCAGGGCTCTTTGAAGGGAAATGGTAGGGATTTAAAACACTAGGCTAATTGGCTCTATAATGGCTGTCCGGGGCTTTATAGCAAACCGAGAAAAAGCATGAACATGAGAAATAAGATTTCTCTGACTAATCGTGTGAGGAGAAAATACCCTGCTGACACACACACATATACCTTAC